>MU834083.1:0-49641 GCA_029204225.1 Diphasiastrum complanatum | reverse complement strand
TTGTGTGTGTGTGTGTGGGTGAGAGAGAGAGAGATGGATCTTAGAGAGGGAAGGAGAGAAAGAGAGGGAGGGAGAAGGAGAGTGAGGGAGGGAGGGAGGGAGAGAGACATTGAATAGCGGAGGTGGAGGCTGGGGGAGAAACCAATATGTTGAATAGGGGAGGTGGAGGCTGTGGGAGGAACCACTATGTATGTATGGGGAGGGGCCCCCATACATGCATCCTCCTCCTCACTTTTTAGTTAAAAAAAGTGTATGCATGGGTAAGGGGAGGAGGATGCATGGGTTCCCTCAACCATGCGCAAAAGTGTATGTAAGTTATATATATATATATGTGTGTGTGTGTGTGTGTGTGTGTGTGTGTGTGTGTGTGTGTGTATATATATATAAAAATGGGCCTCCAACCGCCTCGGCAGGTGGAGACCATTGCTCCCAAAGCCATCCTCCACATGTCTTAGTGGGAAATGGGTAGACAAATCCTACCAAATGCAGCGAGATGGCCACTACATATACTTTTCCCTGCCTTTCAAATGTCATGTTTGACTATAGGATAATAGGACCTTGCCACCTTTAAGCATGTCATCAACCACGTCTCCCTTCAACAAAAAATGAATTTCTAGTAAAATTAATACAAATGTCCAAATCTATATATATAAAGATATTATAATATATTGTGAGAAGTACTCCCTCCCAAATCCAATAGTGTTTCTTGCTACTCATTATTAGAACGGGCAGACATCTTATTCATGTTCTGTCAAGTAACTAATTGTTTTCACCATTGCCATTCCACATTGTTAAAGTTTGAATGATGTTCGCCATTCCGTAGTAGTTGTAAGGCTTCAACGTTACCATTCCACAGGAGTTGAGTGTCATTGTCATTCCAAAACAATCACGAATGTTAAATGATAGATTCCATATTAGGCCCAACTTTGATAGTTTTACATGCATCTAGTTTTTTCCAACATTCATTTGTGGTTTTCCTTCAGGGTGGTTTTTATCTATGTTTCTAAAAATTATTCCACTACTTTTGTCATTCCACATTGATTTTTATAGTTGTGATGTGACATTTTGTTGATGTGTTGTAGAAATGTTTGCCATAGTTGCAAGAGGGGCGTCTTCTAGAGGAGAGGAGCCTTTCATGTCAATGTCTTGGTTTTTATTTTCTACCAATGCACCAAATCTATAACCCATGATTAGTTGCAGGTAAGCCATAGACCATTTCATATTTATTTGGAATGTTCTATTACATCCACTTCTAGCATGCTTTTATTGCATCCTTATTTGCATATCAAGTCTCACATTGTAGCTCAAGTCTCACACTATAGGAAAAATATAGAACATAGTTAGAGAGCATAACCATATTCATTTACTCCTTGACACATTTAACTATTGTTTGGTACCTTTAGATTGCCAGTCGGATACCTATTGTTTATTTCAAGATGCATCCTTGGTATCTTTTTTTAGCAACAAGGGATACTCATGTTAACTAGGAATGCTATTAATAGTACAAATGCTTGCCATCATTCATATCTTGGAGTAGTTACTATTATGAAATCACGATCTGATGAATAAAAATGCGTAGATTTCCATCATTTTTATTTTCAATTGGTTTCTTGATTGCCACTAAAATTTGGCGAGTACTCTTTTATATTAAATTTTCACAATTGGATTTTTATAGCTATTTAGACCTTATTAATCAATAGTAGAAGAAAAATAGAACCACCCAACATATATTTCAGAATATCCTTCCATGAATTCTTTATCATACACAACAACACTAGAGAACAAGAGTGCAATTCTTCACAATTAATAATTTGACACCCATAAATGTGAAAACCAAATAAATATTCTTTATTGTCTTCATCCACTTGATCCACAATTAATCAAAGGCCATGCCATTTAAGTCTGACCATTCCATCATAGAAACGTCTTACATGATCATTTTTATAATACACAAGCCTTACTAATCGAAAGACGAATAAGAGGAAAACCACAAGACATGTGAGTTCACCTACCATGGCTGTGATCATTGTCAACAATCTATGACCGCTCTTTTTGGGCAACACCACAATGGTGCTTGCGGCAAAAGAGGCTAGCACACACAATATCGATACTAGAAGCAGACACACTCCGGCGAGTACAAGTCTTTGAGTTCGTTGCAACTCAACTTGCAAGGGTGCGTGTGGCAAAGGAAGTGACGGAATCACAGATATCATGATAGCTGCCACAGCAAAATAGAATGACAAGCTAACACATATGATAAAGACTTTCACGAGGAAAAGCTCATAGTGTATATATGTGGTTTCGTAGCCTAGGGGAGGTTGCAACGGCCCCACAAAAGAGGCCGTTGCAACCAACGCTGCAGTCACCGAAATGGCATTTGCAGCGAGAGTGAGGTTGTTATTTGTGTCCTTAGTCACTGCATCTAGCTTCTCATACCACCACGTACGAGAGTCTTCTAATGCATTTGATCCAGGATTGGGAATCTTTCCTTCCTTATCACAGTGCCATATATCAAGGCCTGCTTGTAATAACAAATTGACGCATCCTTTCTTCCCACTATATCCTATAGGAGTTGGTCGAGATCTTCTTAGCTTATATGCACTTTGTAAGCCCTGCACATCCACAAAATCTTCAAGGCCTCGAAAGTCCTCCTCAATCAAAGCTGCGTTTACTGCCCAATGTAGTGGAGTTGAACCATAGTGTGAATCAGTAACAATTGGATCAAATTTGCGTGTCTCTAAAATCATCCTTACAGCTTCCGGATTCCCACTACCAGCTGCAAGATGCAATGCTGGTAAGGTACTAAAAGGCTGTGAAAATTCTTCTAAGCTAGATCTCCTTGAAGTATTTTGAAGTTTTCCCACATCGTATATCTTGTCGACCTGACATTAAAAGTTCACCCATTATTAGCCAACGTACGTGTGAGTCAAATCAAATCTGTTTTTGATCGTAACTCAATGGTCATACCTATTTATTGTGACAAGGCTCTACAATTTTCATGGCTAATTCTCTCTCTCTCTCTCTCTCTCTCTCTCTCTCTCTCTTCACACTTGGCATTTGCAATCTCTAACAATCTCTAATTAACCCACACTCAAAAGGCATATTTGCATTTGACTTTCAAAGAGAGTAGCAAAATTTCAACTGAAAGGCAAAATAAAAAAAACTAACCCTGTTAAGCGTGATGGATGAAACACAAAATCTAAAAATCAAAGCTCACAATACACTACACACGGTTGGCATTTGAAAATGGTAATAAAAGTTTACAATGCAAAAGGTGAACTTGATGAACAAACAAAACAAAATTCTTACATGTGGCAGCAGCATTTGCAATATAGCCTCGTTTCCCATGGCTGCAGCCAACTGGAGAAGCGTCCACCTCACCAGCCGCCTGCCCTTCTCAGCCCCAAAATTTACTGCACGAACTGCTAAAGGACTCACATCCAATCTATCCCCTTTTTCTTCAGCCAAAAGCAACTCCACACATCGGGGAAGATTGTGTAGCACGGCTAACTGCAGGGCTGTTGTATCCTGCCACTTCTCATCAAGCATCATACAACGCAGCGACACCAGCGGAGTTTGATCAGTGAAGAGTGCATTCAACAACTTACTGTGAGGGGAGAATGTACCATCAAAGTGGCACAAGATGTCTTTGTCACCTGCAGGACGCGTCAGAATTGGTTTGAAGAATGCGTTCAAATCCGTCCTCTTATCTCGCACAAGCGATTCGACCACCATGAAGGTGTCAAAGCTGCCTTCAGCTCCAGAATGTTGTGCAATAGCTCGATGCAATGGCGTGCGTCCTGCACCATCAACTGCATTCACGCAATCCTTCATCACAAGCTGCAGCTGTTGGTCAGTATGATTTTGATCCGGCTCCAATGAGATATGATTTAACATACTTAGAACTGCAGACACAGTTTGAGAATCGTGCGTGCTGACAGCAGCGTGCAAGGGAGTCATACCTCCACCATCTTGCAATTTGAAAAGAAAACTTACAAGACCAAGGCCAAATTTCGCTAAACTGGTAACTATAATCATCATAGCCTCAAAAACAATCAAGAACTCTGGTGATGATGATTGTTTGACGTAACATAAGTGATGGAATAGATATTCTAATTCCCTTTCCATTTTGAATCCATTTTTGTGAAAAACATCATCCACAATTCTATTCCACTTATCTTCTTTTCTGCTAATTGATTGTTTTATGATGTCACGTAGTTGCTGTCGATTCTGCATAGCATCTGCATCTGCAGCCTGTTGGCGAGCATGATAACTGGTAAAATCATTTGACAGTGCATCCGATATGCCACGCTCCTGGGCCGATACGGCACCCTCCCCTCTCTGTTACATAATCAAATTAAAGTTCAGATCAGAACGCAAGTTATCAGAGTAGCAGATCACACGCACATAAAAGAGTACTATATTAGCAGAGAGGAGGTAACGCAGACAACTAACTACCTCTATTGGCATGAATGAGCACTAATGTGGAAAAAGAACAGCCAGGCTGACAGAGAAAGGAGACATCTTCTAATTAACCGTCGAAGATACGAAAACGACACACATGATTGGTTAAAAAAGACAGCATTTGTTTTCACTAGATACGTTTCGAGAACATTAATCTACCTAACGCTAACTAATAATATAATTATCCTTTGAGTTGAAGTCTGGCCACACAGTTAGCTGGTTGTGAAGGTCACACCTCCAAGTCAGCTACTGTCGACCTGAAAGACCTCTTGGCAGCTCTATCCTCCATAACGGTTTTCCATCTGACAGCAATCATCATAATTTGGACAATGTTCGCATTTCCAATCACTAATGCCATCGCCAATGCTGTCTGATGACACAAAAAATCGACTGCCTGAAGTAGATCCGTCAAAGTAACGCCCCCGTTGGTTGACAATGCACTCCCTTGGGCTGCGTCTTTACACATGAGTAGCACTTCCTCCACTAGCTCTGCGCGGCATCCTATAACTGTTGCGTGCAACGCAGTACGGCCCCCATAACCTCTTTGGACTAACAATTTAGCATTTTGCCTCAAGAGCCTAATTATCTCATCACATGAGCCCAACTTCATAGCTTTATACCACTCTGAGTCTCGAGCTGCTTTTGTAAATTTGCTTCTTCTTGGTGATGAACGAGGCCTATCCTTACCAGACGCACTGGCTTTACTATTGCCAGAAGCACTAGCTTCACTCTCGCTAGACATAGCTCCCGCAGTAGCTTTATCCGGCCAGCCAGAGATTTAGCTGGTAAGGAGGACCTGGTGGGTATCCACTGTGGAAGCTTTAAGTTTGGAGATAAAATCAAACCGAGAGATAGAGAGAGAACGAGTGCGCATCAATCTCTCATGGATGCTCCATCTAATTAGATTTCAGTGATCGTTACTTCACTTCAAGCCGTTACTGCGCTGCAAGCCTGCTGGCTTCGACCTTGACACGAAATACTGTGGAAGTAAGGCGGCCGCTGCTTTGTTTCTGCAACGGAGGGACTTATCACAACAGCATCAAGACGAACGAAAATTTTCCAACCAGATAGCATAAGGAGTGAGTGCGACTGTCTAGCACGCAAAACTAGCCCAATTCAAATGCACATAACTCTACAAACGGTGCGAACAGGAAACCTGAGATAAGATTCAAGAAGGAAGCTCTGATCTCAGTAGCTAATTGTGATGGCTGGCCCTGGAAATGGTAGCAGCCTCAGCAGTAGTAAATGTAGCTGCTGGTGCTGGACCCTGGTGCCTGATGCCCTGTTACTCACACACCCGACCCGTCGACGGTCTTATTTACTTGCTACTTTGTGTACATTACACGCTCGCAATTACCACTTTTTGTGCCCCTCGCACATGGCAGCGTGCAATACTGCATCATTGACTGAATGCCGTATTCATCCATTCCCAGATTCCCCAACCGCCCATCCATTGTGTAATTTGTCCCGCCAGGTAAAATGGAGAATGCAACAAATCAGCACTGACCAAAGCCATTCCGATCTCAGATCTGAGCCTCTATAACAACAGTAAATTAGTAGACTATCAAAAGTAGTAAGTACCATGTACATAGAGGTGGTAGGAGATTCTTACGTTGTGTTGGCCACGGAAGTTAGAGAAAGGAAATATCCCAGACTGCCATGACAATCGGCACTTGTAGAGCAAAAATAAAGTAGTCGTAGCCAATTCATCAGGAGATAAAATTGCGATAGCTGAGGCTGAGTGAACATAGAAATAAGACAACTCACGAAACTCGGACACTTGAGTGTACCTGAGTTGTGAAAGGCATGTAAATACTTTGTTGGTAAAAGGTATCATGAGGACTTTCGTCACCATAGCTGGATTTACTGGGTTCGAAGTGTGTTATGACTGTTCCGTGTTTTAACAATCCAAGTTTAGCTCTCACCACTCACAATTAGGCTCCAAAGGTTACAGTAAAAGTGCATTAATACACGACAGCATTGTTGAGGTAACCAGGCATTGTTAATGTATCATATCACTCCACAAACGAAAGAAATTTCTTCCATTGGCTGTGTACCTAGCCACAAAGTAAAGCAAAGTAACGAAACGTAGCTTTGTTCATTTGCTGTGCACCTAGCACAAAGTAAAGTAAACTATAAGTGATTTCTTTCATTGAGTGTGCACCTAGCCATAAAGTAAAGTTAAGTAGATCTTTCTTGGGATTTCTTCAATATAAACACTTGACACAAAGTAAAGTAGATTCTTTCATTGGTTGTGTACCGTTTAGACATACTTGAAACACATCCCAAAGACTTATTCGACTTTCAACTACATGCGGTTCATTGTTTGGAACAAATATATTACATTCTATAAATCCTTTTACAAAGATGTTTGAATCAAGAATTTTGTAGCTTGCTATTGCCATTGCAGTTATGGACTCGGCTGATTACGTTCGCCACATCCATTTACATTTACTTTACTTTATGCATAAGCAGGCGTTGGGCCCTTTTTAATTCATTATTGACACTTAGACTATATGGTTGGCCTTGGGCCTTGTTATTTATTATTGAGACATTTTGGACATATTACTGGAGAGTGGGGGGGCCTTCTTAGAGGGCGCACTATTATCCCTTCCAGTTGAGCCCTAGCCACTGGAAGCTTTCTTTTAGGGCTTCATCTAGGCTATAAGTAGGGAATCTGTGTCATTTGTTACTCAGTTGATGATATTGATCTCTCTCTCTCTTTAGTCTCCTTAATCTCTCTCTTCTTGCATTCTAGGGTTAAGTCTTGCTCTAGATCAATTGTGGCTTCATTCGTAACTTGGTATCAGAGATCTAATTTTCTAATTGGGCGCCCATTTTTCTTGCTGATTTTTTTTCTCTCTCTTTGCTGAGGGCTTTCATCTTTTTGCTTCAACAACATTCAACATAGTTTGGAGGAGGACCAGTGCCCATCAGAGCATTTTCCTTGGCAGAGCTTTAGCGGACAGTTAGCGGAAGTACTTTCGCTAAATTTGGCGGCCATAATTTTTTTTTTGGTAGATTATTTTCGGTGCCCAAATTCAGCTTGTTTGCAGGCTGTCCAGCTCCCAATTCCCTCATCTCTTTCGTCCGTTTCTCTTTCCATTTTCAGCCCTCTCTTCACTTTTGTTTGCAGGCTGTCCAGCCCCTCCATACTTGTCACTTTCGTCCGTTTTTGTCTCTGTTTGCGCCATTTTTTACACCTTGTTTGCAGGCTATCCAGCGCCCATTCCCCTCCAATTTTTACTTCGTTCCGCCTCTGTTTGCCACCCCAAATCCACATTTGATTGCAGACTCTTTAGCGCCCATCTCCACTATAAGGGAAGCTCCGTCAAGATCCTGCTTACAAGATAAAACACAATGAAAAACACACTATAGAGCAACCACCCAACCAAGTAGAAGCAACCAATCAACTCTAGAAGCTTCACTCCCAAGCCAAGGAGTAAGAAGCATGAAGGTAAAGTGAAACCCTGGCAATGAATCAATGATCACAATGAGGAGTACGACGAGTTTGGCCTCAATATATAGAGCCAAAAGCAACCTGGGCACATAGCCATGCATAGCCCTAAGTTCCCTATACATAGATTCACCTAGAATAGAGTCCTAAGCATGGACCAACTATTCATAGAATTGCTATTGATAACTCTACGCATGCATACACTGTCTCATACCTTGTCTAAATTCCATTTAGTGTGTTCTGGGCCTCACAAGGATATTAGTTACTTTCGGGTCACATCCAGTATGATGTGGCATAACTAACAGCTTGATTTACTGGAGTACCGTGTATCCAAGACTAGGAGTATACTGAATCCTACTTACTGGCCATGGACATAACATTCTTCCCTCCTTAAACTGCTTCTATCCTTAGAAGCTCTCTAAACATGAAAGAAGAACATAAATAGTTCTTTTAACTCTCAATATCAACCTAGAAAATCATTGTTCTTAGTCTAACTTTCACATCAAACAAGTACTCAGAGATAATCCTATTTTCCAAGTGATAATTTCCACACTAGAGTACTACTCAGGTTTGAAAAGTACACTAAGAGATAAATTTTCCATCTAGGTTACATTCATCACAAGTTAGTAACATCACCTTTATGTAAAGCACTTACATGAAACACTGGGTGAAGTAACCTAACTTAAGAGATGAAAGTTAAAGAAATAAAATAATTATAATTACAATATAAAATTATCCACAACTCTGACAGATAATTCATAAGCTTTCAAGTACAAATGTCCTTAGAATCCAAATTCTAAGATATGATAAGTCATTCAATTAGAATCTCTAGGAGAATCATTAAGATATAGAATGATTAAAACTCAACTCTGAGTATCCTAGATACTTCTTTGAGTTAAATGCTCCTGTTTCTAGCACCAAATATAAGAAAATAACATTCATTCATCTTAATAAGCTTGTCTGTCTCCTATGATAACTGGAGATCCAATCAAATGAAGAACTGTATTGCCTATTATTTGCAAGCTCAATCCAAGCTTAAGAGAACAACAATAACAAGCTACATTTGCCTTAATCCAAAGCAAAAATGAAACCAAATCTTTATGTATACTTCATTTAACTATTTCCAAGCTAAGGTTTACATAAAGATCCCAATCCCATTCCATTTCTATTTGTCATTACAAAATAAACCAAAATTTTCACATTTCTCACTATTCTAGAATTCCAAATCCAATGAAACTAGTGTCTAGAAAAGGAAAATTAATGAAGCTTAATAAAAACTTCAAGTTTCAGATCTGATTTTCAGATTTACAGGTCTGAAAATCAGAACCTCATAATGACAAAAAAACAGAACTTCAAAACTTGTTTTATACACAAAGTTACACTACCATTCCATTCTTACATTGTCATCTTCATGGAACTAGGAGATAGAGAGGTGTAACTAATGAAGTTTGGATGAAAACTTCACTTTTCAAATCTGATTTTCAAATTTACAGGTCTGAAAAACAAAACTTCCAAATGAAAATCAGAACTTCAAACACTTCATTAACACTAGTTTTGATCAAAACACATAGCTAGAATCAATCTTTTTGCAAAAAAAAGTTTGTGTATGTAGGGGAAAACTTCCTCTAACCATTCGACAAATCTTTTTTCAGATCTTTCAAAAACCCAAAGCCCACTTTAAAACTTCTCTAACATAATAAAAAATCAGCCCCTAAACAATTCTATAAAGATCGCTACTCTTTCTTTAAGAAGAATAGATTCATTGGGTACTCCAACTACAAGCTTCCTACCACTAGGAAAGCCAATAATCTTCCCCCAAAAAAATTTAATTGGTGATCTTAATAGAACTTGAAGAAGTTTAGAAAGGTTATCATCCTTTGTCTAGCTCTGATACCACTTTAACAAGTAAAAAGGAGAAAGTCCTCCAAATCCAAGGTAGAGCCTCCAAATATCCTCCAAGCAACCTGCAAGCTCCAAGATGCTTCTCCAACTCCAAGTTAGAATGCCTCCACCTGCAGGTAAGGATCTTCAAGCCTCCAAGGATCTCTCCTCCACATGTGTCCCTACTCTTAAACACAAAGAAAGATAACCAGTTGGCCTCAAGTATTCATCACCCAACCATAGCTAGATCCAAGCTCCAAGCAAGACCTATCTAGCACTCCCTTGCTAACCATAAACAGATCACAAGCATATCACAACAAACCATAGTTTACTCAAGATCCAAACCCTACTTATGTCTCATACCATAAGCAAGATCTAAACCCTTAGCATACTACACACAAGAATTACTCTACACACTAGTAGCCACACTAGAGCATAAGCAATGTAAGCAAAAGAGATCTCTCTCTCTCCCAATGGGCGCCCAACTCCTCTTATATAGATGGCATTTAGTTCTCTCCAATACACTATGGAGTTCCATGCACATCCAATGAGAAAGAGAGAGGCCTAGAGGAGTTCAAGAGCCTTCATAGGCTTATGGAAGGTCATTAGACATCTTCCATAACTTATGACCCTTTGATTACTATTCTTGTGAAACTTGAAACTCAATGGACCCTTTGGGAGGACGCCCTCCTACTAGGACCCATTTCCCAAGTTGTGCTTGTATACTTTGGTCCAAGACCAATAAAGTGATATGGTTCAAGGTTGAGGCCCAAGATTTAAAAATATAGTCATCCAATGACTTTCTAAGACCTTTCTAGGTTCCATACCTCCATCCAAGGCATAGACACCTACCTGCCCTCAATCAAGGACACTAGCACCTTTATCTAAGGCAACTACCCTTAATCCTAAGGGTAACCCTTATCCAAGGGTCTCATGACTCCATACCTCTGACTAAGGTATAGTCACTTGCCTGCTCTTATCCAAGGGCACATACCCTTAATCCTAAGGGTACTTTGCCATGTAGCCCCCATTTAGTATGTTCGATCTCGTAAATAAAATCGGCTTCAAGTAATCTTTGTGACTCTTTCTTTATAAGATCGGTAATGTTTGGATTACAATGATAGAATCTTGTGACTTTTGGAATTGCATCAGGCATCAAGGGTATTGTATGCTCAATGACTGATGTACAAATCCCTTTTAGATCTTTGTATGTCCAAGCAAAACAATCTTGATACTTAATCAACAACTTCCTTAACACTTGAAATTGTTATGGGGTAAGTTGCGTTCTAGCTTGCACAATCTTTTCTGGTTCTCTTTGTTCAGCAAGATTCATAGGTTGTGTCCTTGCTGGTCCATCGTAAATCTCTTTCATTTCTGATACTTGCTCTAATGGTTCACGATGAGCTTTTGGTAACATAATAACAATATCATCCAAAGTGTAGTGTTTGAAATGCTCTGGCATATCATGTTGTACTTTATCGGATTGCTCTTCCTCAAAAAAATTTTGACCTTGGCTCTTCCGTTAGCTTTCTTCGTAGAAATTGATCGCGAAGGTGATGACTTTCTAGAAGACGTGGTGTTTTTTGAAGGTGACGACTTCTTTGATGGTGGTTTCTTGCAAGAACTCTGACTCGAAGAGTCTTTCTTGACCTTTTTTTTTCCTTTATCCAATAAAGCTGGTATATTTTTATCATCAGCTTTTCGTGATAATTTTTTCTATTTCAGGACCGTATTGTAATGTTGTTTAGCTAGTTTCGTCATCATTGGTCCTGCGATCTTTTCTTTCTTCCATATAACTGCTTTAGGCAGTTTTATTGTCGGTTCTTTAGGAATATCTCGAACTCCACACCTCATAGGATCCATGTAATTTAAAATTTGTTCCATTTTCATCGTAAGACAAGGCGTGACTGACATGAACGAGTTCATCTTCAATAGGATCCGGTATTGGATCGGTTGATATCCAAGCTACGTTCATCATATTCACTGAAAAACTGATTGGCATATCCAAAGTTCAATTATATAAAAGAATCTCGCTCAATTCGGATTGGTTTTCTCATTGACACATATAGCCTGTTGTACAATCCATTATTGCAAGAGCTTGGTTCCAATTGACAGTATCTGTTTGAGACACATAATGAGCTCCCAGTGTTTTTACTTGTTGATCACAGGTATGATCCATTGTTGATGAATCATTATTCTCTTTTTGGACCACTGGCTTGATAGTCCAAGTGATTGGAACAACTTTGAATGCACGCTCACGATCCTCAAAAGTGATTTTTTTAGTACCCTAGTTATGAATTCCTTGGGCAACAACTCATGACCATGGATGTCCTAATAAGACATGGTAAACATTCCGTGCGTCAGGTAAGTCCATTACACTTTGACAATCTTGACAAGTATATCTTCTACCATTCCCTTAGGACGAGCTTAATGGCAAAAGTTGCAGGCTTTATCATTGTAAGGCCCCATTTTGCACAAAGCTTTGTTAAAATCAGATTAATTCCTAAACCTCCATCTATCTCGGCTGATTCTTTACCAGATTGTCTATGTTGTATTGGCAGGGTGATGTTTCGTTGCTCACCTTTTCAGGTTGCTCCTACATTGAGCACTTCATTTGAATCTTCAAACCCGACACAAAAGAGTGGCTCATGCTGGATTGCTGGTTCAATCTGAGTTAACTTTTTCGTTATACTTCTTTTGCTTTCAGCACCAACTTAAGAAATTATCCCAATGTAATATCCATCTTGCTAGACAAAATATTCATGATCATTTCCAATTGCGGCGCTTCAGGTTTTGTCATCTTGAAGGGTTCTTCATGATGGTGCAACTAAGTATTACTATCTGTTTGTGGATTATGTAAATTCAAAGGCAGCACAGGTGAAGAATGGGCTTTGGTTGCTACTTTAGCTGCTTTGAATTCTTCTTCTGTTGGAGGGTTTGCGGATCCCAAGACAACCCTAACTCTAGTTAATAAGTGAGAGGGATTTGGCACCCTACGTGTGTAAGTCCAACCCGATAATCACATAGTTATTTGAGTAGTTACAAGTTAATAAAAGAACTTTAGGCCTTTTTGCGGGACTTTTAATGTCGTAGGGCCTAAATGTCAAGTTAGTGGATAAAGTTGTGTTTCCCTCCAATTTAGGATGGTTCCCACTCTTTTTTAAATCTGAATAGTTAGGGAGACAAAAATGGACCAATAGGATTCAGAGGCCAGGGTCCTCCTCTCCACTATAAATAAGGGACCAACTCGAGTTTCTTACAGATGTACATATCTTCATTTCAATAAAACAGATTGGTTCTCTTGTGAAATGGATTTATAAATGTCCTTTCTCTCTATCACTTTTTCTCCCTCTCTCATGCTTTTATTGTGTTTGCTAATTGTTGGATCTGATTGTTATTGCGATTGCCTGTTTTTATACTTTTTATGAGGGAGAAAGGGAGAGAGAGAAAGAGTAAGCTATCTTCACTGTGGATCTAGTGTTAATGGATGTAGTGTTAATGCTTAGGGTTAATGGATGGTAGAGTTAGATGTGAATCTTCCATTCATGCTGATTGCTGAACTATGCTATCACTCTCATGGAAATGAATCTACGCATGACAACTAGCTTCATCTCCTCGATGCTAGATTGATTAGATCTTGGGTTGAGGATAGGCAAGGAAAAAAACCCACTACATCTTCTTCTTGCAGTTGTTTAATCCACTGCCTCATATTTTGGTATCTCTTCTTTTCTGAGATGAGATTCAGATACACCCCTGATGCAGTAGATATATCTATAGTTGGTACAGTTCAGCAGGTACTGGATCAATTAGAACTTCTTTCTGCTTTTGAGCTTTGATAACAACCATCAAAGGTACACTTGGTTCAGTAGGCTGAGCTACTAGTCTGTAGGGTCGAAGATCTCACGTAGTATAGCCCTCCCGCCTGTCAACAAGGCTTAGTTCACTGGATAGGCACCTAACTATGCATAGATGCTATTTTTAGTTAGTTTCCTACTTTGCATCTAACTCTGCCTCTCCTAACACTACTCACACTAGCTCTACTCCCCTAAACTAACTTCATCATGATTTTGGGTGAAGGGAGAGGATAGAATAGAAGAGGAAGAAGAAGGGGAAGAGAGAAAGAGAGAGAGATGAGATGGAGGTTAGCTCAAATGCTCAATTTCATTGCTTATGGAAAAACCTTAACTAGCACAAACCAAAAAGCATGGGAAATGGAAATAACAAGCAGTTACAACAAGAGCATAAGCAAGAGTGATTAGCAAATGAGGATGCTTGAGCTCTCAAAATGATAGAGTCTCCTCCTCTCTATCAAGCATGAAAATAGAGTACAAATGGTGTCTTTTTATAAAATGGGAAAGGCCCTTGCCCCAAAATCCTATTGGCTAATATTTACATTGATCCTATCCATTATCTTGGACCCAACTTGATCCAAGGGTCCACAAAAAGTACATTGAAATTCACAAGATTCATGTGTGGACCCAACTCTTAAAAAGTAATCTCTAAGTTTAAAAATGACTTTGGGCCTCTAGTTTTATTTAAATTCAAAGGCCCAAGTCTATTTTATTTTATTTACAACTTAAGCTCGCGTGCTCATTTGGCCATGGGCTTATACGCGCAAGATGCCATGCCCTCGCAACACATTTTATTGGACAATTTTATTTATTTACACTTTGTTGGGAATACCCCCAACAGGACCCACGGCCTGAAGTAGTGCCGGTCCCTCGACACTCTGCCTGTTCAGTAAAGCGTCCTCTTTTCCCGTCTCTGGTGGATCAGGTAGCCCGTGACGTCTTCCATAAAGTTGAGATGGTCTAGTTTCTTTGAGTCCTTGGGCATGTGGAAGGACTTGTGGACTCCTGTCAGCCATTCTTGGTCGACCCACGCTTGGAATCGGCGCATCCAAGGATCTCCAAGGAAGGCAGCTCGATAATATACACGAGCAACTGGCAGCTGATCTTCGACTTTGTCGAAAGCTAGCACCTTATTAGGATAAACTGCAACCTGACAGCAAAGTACATTTGCATACAAAACCATTCCAAGCATCAAAACATAATTCTAATGAGTGAATTACAAGCAAATTGCTAGAATGCCAATGTCTCATCAACTTTCTATTGATTTGGTTGATCTCTTTGTAGATCAAGTACATCCATGAGCTATGTAATGTCCAGCAGGCCTTCACACGTGTGAAGAGTGCCTTATCATCTATATCCACCAATAGGAGCCAAATATGGTCATTATCCAAAGTTGACTTATCACACTAGCTAGAAACCAAAAACTGGTCTCCACAAAAATTGGGATTCCCTACAAAATAGTATCTAGTGGAATATCTACATCTTATCCTCTACAACCTGATCCACACGTGTAAATAACAATTTGACATGTGGGATAATTTACTCATTCACATGGAAGTGCAAGCTAATTACATGGAAATTGGTCAAAGTGACTTTTTCTTAGATTATAGCCACAAATCAAGTTCACACTTGTGTCGATTGAACCAAAATAAATCTAACTATTTACAAGTACATTTTGTACATCCTTTCACATGTGGGAAAGTTTCCACACATTTGAGATCCTATCAGGTCATAGATCTCATGATTAATCAATTTCATCAAGTTGGAAGTGACAATCTCAACACTCCTCCTCTCTTCTAACTTGTTAGTCTAATGTACATCTATCTACAATTCCAAGAGCACATCTCAATCTTGCTTTGTTTTGAATCCATTGTTTTGAGCATCCTACACAAGAAACTGAAGATCAAGACTGAGTTTGAAGTAATGAACACCTTTTGAGCCTTTTGAGAGTCAATTGTGTTTTCTTTTGAAGCATTTTACACGTGCCAAAAGTAGGATTCAAACTAGCCAAAGTGTCTCAATCCACTTTATGTGTCTGATCTAGATAACTTGTGTTGTGGAATATTTGAGAGTCATCTCAAAATACAGTTGCAAGTGTTTCACATAGGAAGGTAATACATCCTTGAAAATACCTATAGTGAAAGAGAGTAGCGACTTTAAGTCTAATTGGAACAAGCTCAAACATATCTCACTCCAATAACTAAGAAGTCTTCATTAAAATGGCATCTCAGGGAGGATATCTTCTAGAAGCCAGTGAAAGACTAAACACTTCTAATTACTCAATTTGGAAGTTCAGAATGGAGTCTATTTTGATACTCCAGGATGTTATGGATATTGTGCTTGGTGTTGAGGAGAAGCCTCAAGCACAGGCTGAAATTATTAAGTATAAGAAAAGAGCTAGAATGGCTCTACATTTCATTAAGATGAATGTATCTAATGAAGTTCTGAGAGAGATAGGATCCTGCACTACAGCCAAAAAAGCTTGGGATGCACTACAGCCAAAAAAGCTTGGGATGCACTAAAGTCCATCTATGAAGCAAAGAATACTTCTAGAATACTCACTCTTAGGAATCAGATTTTCCAAAGTTTTCAAAGAAGTGAAGAGAGTGCATCTAACTATGTTTAGAGAGTTATAGATTTACATAGAGAGCTTTCTTGTGTTGGTTTTACTATTAACCAAGATGAGCTAGTTCAAGTCATACTGAATGGCTTGAGAGATGACTATGATAATCTTGTTCAGTCTTTTGCTATTAAGGAGGAGTTGCCTAATCTAGAAACTCTCCAAGGAATTCTTATTTCTGAAGAATCTAGACAAAGCTATAAACTCTCCAGGATGAACAAACTCGAGCATGGTAGAAGTGACAAAGCCCTCTTTGTCAAAGACAAGCAGAAAGGAAGGAGTAAGAACCAGTTCTCTCAAGCATCCAACAAAGACAAAGCCAAAGATCGAGACAAAGATGTTGAACCTGGTGTTTGTGCCTGAGAGCGATATTTGGAACTTCAGTTCTGTTATTTTTGTTTAGAATGTCTAATTATATGTTCATAAGTTGAGCCAGGCTATGCAAAATCCTACTATCTATCATTGGAAAATGGCCAAGAGAGTGCTTAGATATATATCTTCAACTTTTGATTTTGGTTTATTGTGTAAAAGTGAAGATCTTTCTATTATTGGTTATTCTGACTCGGATTTTGCAAGTGATAGAGCAGATCGAAAATCTACAAGTGCTTATGTTTACTCTAGTGGAATTCTTGGTATCTCATGCTAAGGACGTATTATATGATCGGTTGACCAAGACTGAGGCCAAAACCCAACAGAAGCCACTATATTGTGTGGGATTTGAAGAATCAAATGAAGTACTCAATGTAGGGGCCACATGGAAAGGTGAGCAACAAAATATTACCTTGCCAATTCAAGATACACATTTTGAATGAGAGGCAGTTGTGATAGATGGAGGGTCTGGAATAATCTAGTTTCTACCAAATTGTGTGCCCAGTGGGGTCTTAGAAGTTGAAGCCTATACCTTATGCAATTAAGTTGGCAAATCAGTCTACGTTTCAACCTAAGAGAATGGTGGAAGACATATCGTTTGAGATGCCTAATGGCTCAATGATTCATCTTACAGGCGATGATAGCTTGAACTAACTTTTGTAACTGCTCATGAGGCTAATCAATGTTTGATGGATTTTGAGTATCACTCGTATTTATGTTATTTGAAAGATAAACCTTACATGGATGCTTTTGTTACTCATAATTTCAACGTTGATGTATTGTCTTTCCCTAAAGCATTGTCTCTTTCATATGTTAATTTAAAGTCAACACCTGAGGCTAAAATCTTTACCAAACTTAGCGAGAAATATAGTGATATATTCCCTAAGCAGTTGCCCCTTAGGGTCTACCCCCCTCTAGGGGTGTAGGCCATCATATAGATAGAAGCTTCAGTTCCATCTGAATAAGAACATGGAAATCCTTGATCCTCGTGTATGAGCATATTTTCAAAGCTGAATTCTAATTGGGGTTGAGGAAGAAGATGAGGTTGCTAGGCAAATTGAGGAGTTATTACGTAAGGGTCATATTCGACTAGTAAGTCCCCTTGGGGAGCTCCTGTATTGTTAACCGACAAGAAAGATGGTGGTATACGTCTTTGTGTTGATTACAAAAAGCTCAATAAAATGACTATTAAGAACCGTTATCCCTTACTTTGGATGGACGACTTAATGGACCGATTGAATGGTGCAAAGTATTTCACCAAATTGGACCTTAGGTTGGGATACCATCAAATTAGAATTCACAAGGGGAATGTTTCCAAAACCGTTTTTCATTCTAGGTATGGCCATTACAATTTTTTAGTCTTACCTGTTGGTCTAACTAATGCCCCGACAACCTTCCAACAAATGATGAACATATCCTTTGTCCATATCTAGGAAAGTTTTTGGTGGTATTTTTGGACGACATTTTGATTTATAAAGAACTCTTGAGGAGCATGAAGCGCATTTGTGTACCGTCTTAGATATATTAAGACATGCAAAGCTAAAGCATCTTGCTCACTACAACAATACATTGCAACGATAATCTAAGCGATAATAACTTTATAAGAGTTACAGATCGGTCTATTGGATGCCAAGTTTATGAACTGGAAAAAAGAAAACAGAAGCTCATTTCTTTTATCAAATTTCTTTATATGAAAAATCCCCGACTTAGAATCAAAGGTAGCAGTAATATTCAAAAAATTAACCTATTGTCACTAGCCCCCTCATTTTTTATGGTCAAGTATTCCAAAGGATAAATCTATTTAGCATAATCATAGGCACATGGTTGTTCTTTATCTAGAAATAAAAGCGCATCCAAATTGTTAATAAAACAGATATCATCTATATACTGAAAGGTACTCTTGAAAGTATGTAACTACTCTACTTTACCAAGTCTGGCAAGTATCTTCATAAAGTGTAATTCATAAAATGACAAATACCAATTACACCAAGTAGAGGAATAGACAAAGCCCATGGGAATAGCACAAACCTGTTTCCAAGTCTTGTTATCTAGTCTCAATGCAATTATCAATCAATAAATCATTCCATTGGCAGAGAAGTATTTTATCCATATGAGTCCATTTTTCAGCCGATTTGTTTACCCACTTTCATTTGAATTCCCCATGGTTAGGTTTCCATTTATAGGCAAGAATTCCGTTCTTGCAAAATTTGAATGCATATAATATCATCTTCCGTATAACAATTTTCAGCCCATTTGGGCCATTAAGAGGGATATTCTTATAGCATTTAGAGATGTCAGTAGACCACATATAAGTGATTTTGTTTGGCACATTAAGGTAATTTAATTCAGTGGATGAGTTGCACTGCCAAAATAGGTTGGTATCCACATTTAGGTAACCCCGGTATGAATTTCACTTAAGGCCTGCACCTTCCATGAGGAGCGGAGACAGAATACCAAGAGCTCCAGAAAAAAATGTGGCCGCCTTTGAGAAGTAGCAGTCATGTGTATTTGTAATCCATCAAAAGGCATTTTTATGTGCTTTAAAGGTACATAGTAAAAAAGACAATTCTTCTTTCCCTATTAGGTAATTCGGTATCTTACTAGCAAAGATATGTTTTATAATTACCATAGCATTATCATTGGTATTGCTACCATCCTCTGGAAAAGGGGCAAAGTCCGGACTAGATAATCTTTGCAAAGCCAAAATTCTAACAAAGTAAATGCACATGAAACAAGGGTTATGTTGGGCCTTATCCACACCATTCACATACAAATTGGTAGTAATCCAGTTACACTCATCAATGGCATTCTTTAAGTTGTACCCTGTTACGCTTTTACCGTGCAGCCATCTGGTCTTTTTTAAGAAGTTCGTTACAACATGTTTGCAAACAAGCGCACGTTCCATAATGTTATCATGATCAAAGTTCTTATTATGGGTAGAATCTTAGCCAATCCATGGTAGAGTTCCAAAGCGATATTAATATTGGATTGACGTAAAGGAATGTGATTAAGTCCTTTGTTTAGGTCGTTCTTTAGAAATTTATTACTAATAATTCCAGTATCCATAGGAATCACACGATAAACCCTTTAAAACATTTAGTATTCAAGCAAGTACAAGGTGGAATATCATCAACATTGAACTCACAAAAGACTTGAAAGGGTTTATACCATTCTTGCTTTAAATGCGGAAAAAAGGTCCAACCAAATACAATTTACTCAAAGACTTTATCAATATGACCAAAAATATAAGTAAAGTCTCAAAATAAAGCTGTTTGACATTTATACTCTCAAAGCATCTATCATAATAACGTAAATGCAAAAACATCTTCCCTTTGTCTCTTCTAACCATTAGTCATCGCCTACCCGTTGCACTAATCTCCAGTACTCTTATTTCTTCTATTTCTTCCTGCACACGAATCAATAGTAATAAGTTTGTGAAAATTCAACAACTTTTCTCATGCAACAAATGACCATTTGAATAAAGGGGTTAGGTAGAGGAAGGGGATCCCCATAACTAAGAGCAACTGTGTCATGAAACCATCCTGTGGACTACACCATAAAACATACCTAGCTAGCCATAAAATACAAGTAAAGGTAAAGGTTTGGTACTACCCCAGCCAAAAGGTAGTCGGGTTTACATTTTAAAACATGCAGAGAGAGAGAGAGAGAGAGAGAGAGAGAGAGAGAGAGAGAGAGAGAGAGAGAGAGAGAGAGAGAGAGAGAGAGAGAGAGAGAGAGAGAGAGAGAGAGAGAGAGAGAGAGAGAGAGTAAAAAGATTTCACATAGTCCCCCATTGACAAGTCAAGACCAAACCCTTTGAACCCTTCAATTATAGCCCACCGTCCCATAAAATACAACCGCACGAGTTAGTTACGTGAGGAAGACAAGTGTCATAGCTGAGCATCAATTGTTATCCATGTCTAAACAAAATTCACTATTTTATTAGCTTGATTGCAAATACAAATAATACCTCCAATCTTCCCTACTATCATGAATTTTATAATTAGCAATACATTATGCCCTTTAACGAAACCGTATCAGGACATATGCCATACCGATCAATACAAGGGTCAAAAGAATGTATTGAGTTCACATTATACTTCTACACGTAAGAAGCTATTTTGCAATACACAAATAAAAAGAGACTTGACTTTAGTATCAATGCTGGGTACTAGGGCAGATCCGTGCCATACTAGCTCCAAGGACCCCCCCCCCCTTTTACTCAAAGACTTTATCAATATGACCAAAAATATAAGTAAAGTCTCAAAATAAAGCTGTTTGACATTTATACTCTCAAAGCATCTATCATAATAACGTAAATGCAAAAACATCTTCCCTTTGTCTCTTCTAACCATTAGTCATCGCCTACCCGTTGCACTAATCTCCAGTACTCTTATTTCTTCTATTTCTTCCTGCACATGAATCAATAGTAATAAGTTTGTGAAAATTCAACAACTTTTCTCATGCAACAAATGACCATTTGAATAAAGGGATTAGGTAGAGGAAGGGGATCCCCATAACTAAGAGCAACTGTGTCATGAAACCATCCTGTGGACTACACCATAAAACAAACCTAGCTAGCCATAAAATACAAGTAAAGGTAAAGGTTTGGTACTACCCCAGCCAAAAGGTAGTCGGGTTTACATTTTAAAACATGCAGAGAGAGAGAGAGAGAGAGAGAGAGAGAGAGAGAGAGAGAGAGAGAGAGAGAGAGAGAGAGAGAGAGAGAGAGAGAGAGAGAGAGAGAGAGAGAGAGAGAGAGAGAGAGAGAGAGAGAGAGAGTAAAAAGATTTCACATAGTCCCCCATTGACAAGTCAAGACCAAACCCTTTGAACCCTTCAATTATAGCATAACAGGTAAAAACAAAGCTGTATAAAGTCTTACAATACAGAGTACCATAAAGTGAAGCAAGTTTCAGGACACCCAGCTGTTACCTGCCACCGTCCCATAAAATACAACCGCACGAGTTAGTTACGTGAGGAAGACAAGTGTCATAGCTGAGCATCAATTGTTATCCATGTCTAAACAAAATTCACTATTTTATTAGCTTGATTGCAAATACAAATAATACCTCCAATCTTCCCTACTATCATGAATTTTATAATTAGCAATACATTATGCCCTTTAACGAAACCGTATCAGGACATATGCCATACCGATCAATACAAGGGTCAAAAGAATGTATTGAGTTCACATTATACTTCTACACGTAAGAAGCTATTTTGCAATACACAAATAAAAAGAGACTTGACTTTAGTATCAATGCTGGGTACTAGGGCAGATCCGTGCCATACTAGCTCCAAGGAAACCCCCCCCCCCCCCCCCCCCCCCCCCATGAAGGCTGTTAGGAGTCCAAACACCTTGCACCTTGGGCAAATCCATGCCATACAAGCTCAACTCAGTCAAACCCAAACCAAGTATATAGCCCACCTTCAATAGCCGCTTTTAGTTTTATGAATCCATACCTTGTCTTTATTATTGTAAACCAATCCTCATCAGATTAAAGCAAGAAACGTAAGTTCTTCAGGATCATATAATTGCAAACAATAATTCTTAGCATATCTAGAAATCCCTCATGCGTACATGAACCATATTGCACCATTAAGTGAGAATATCATTCATATTGGTGTTTAAATCATATAGCTCGTACCTGGATATGAGACGAAGACATCTCCTGAGCTATCCATCTCCAACAACTTAAGCGAAACCTTTCTTATGTACTAATGATTTCAAACCAAAAATAATGGATTAATGGTGGTGCAGCTTCCTTACTAGACTATATCATTTCAATAAAGGTAATAAGATCAGTCAAGCGTGATTCATCTTGACAAAAGATTATGTTGTCATCACGTGCCAAAGAACCATTCCATAATAGTTCATTAGTTGAATTCCAGCACATGCTAAAAAGCATTTCAAATTGGTTATCCTTGTGCTCATAGCTACTACTAATTTTAGTGCCTCATAGAAGTTTTTTTAGCTATGGCCACAGACAACTGCATGCACTGATAGTTTCCATGAGCAACCACATAACATGTCCATTAGAAGTATCAAAGAGTAATTACGAGACAAACCGAGAGTTTGTAGGGCGGCCATCTGCAATAATTTATGAGCTGAAAATGGATGAAACATCAAACGTAGTAATGTATGCAACTGGTGCATGTTTCTATCAAGATAAACAACAAGTATATAGGAGGTCCATCACATTTCAGGATGGTGGCCAACTGTATTTTATGCATGGTGCTATGAGTGATCACTGTTTAGGCATGTAGCCACAAAAAGTGCTTTAAAAAATGCGATGAACTGGCCATTAGCAGATTGCTGGCCAAAATGTGCCCTACTGCGATTAGACAGCAGGTGGCTGTTCGCTGTCCAGAGACACTTCGGTAGAAGAGAATTTGAGTATCATACTTGAAGAGTTGATCCAGAACTTTCTTGAGACAATGCCCAATTGTAGTTACTTCCAACGTTCTTTTTGAGGCCAGAATACTATACCAATCCACAATTATCATAGCTTATGTGAGCTCTTCACGTCAAGCATAACAAGCAAATGAAACCTTCTATGTATAGACGATCATTAAACCAAAAGATTGATAGCAACCTTAACTTAGTTTGTAGTATTTCCCCACACAAATACTCTTCTGATTGCCTTCAGAAGTTTCTACTCATCCAAGTCAAATCAGGTCGCAGTAGAGAGATGCAACGAGAGAGAGAGAGAGAGAGAGAGAGAGAGAGAGAGAGAGAGAGAGAGAGAGAGAGAGAGAGAGAGAGAGAGAGAGAGATTTAGGGTTGTGTCACCTCCCTTTATATAGAGATCACAGTACATCTTGGTGCACTGGGTGCTTGACGATGCCCACCATTAGATCGTATCCCTATAATGTGCACTGATCATAGCCATTCAAGGAAAACAAGTTTTCCACCAAAAGCCTATAATTCTAAAAAAAAACTTCTCAAGGGGTCATATTTCTAAATCTAACAAGGTAAGGTTGGTTTGGTACCATAAGGGAAAAAACCTTTTCATGATGTTTCGAAGAGCGAATAAAACGAACGTAATGACCATAAAATAGAGTCCATGAGAGAGATAGAGAGAGAGAGAGAGAGAGAGAGAGAGAGAGAGAGAGAGAGAGAGAGAGAGAGAGAGAGAGAGAGAGAGAGAGAGAGAGAGAGAGAGAGAGAGAGAGAGAGAGCAACATGGGCGAACCCCTCACCTACAAGAAAAACAAAATCTTGACCTAGCAACAAGACAACAACCATGAGCAACTAGTACCATGTCGGGAACGAGATAAGCGAAACACGAAGACCATTAACCCATAACAGTGAAAAACAAGTCAAAACCCGAGTAACATAAAAATAGACAACAAGGGAGCAACATGACGAACTAAAAAAAGACGAAGTGAAGTAAAGAAACAACACAAAATACTTCAAACTTTAAATTAACTAGCATTTTGCAGAAAAACAAAAACTGAGGTACGGTAAAAAATATCAATAACCATTTTAATGTTTTGTAGTCGACATAAAAAAACTGTAAGTTAAAAATTAGTACTTGGAGTCCAACTATTAACAGTCAAGTTAACCAACATCGACTAATCCAAAGTTTTATACCCGACATTAAAAAATTGCAACCTTAAAGTCAAAGGTCGGTGACTGAGATCAAACACTACGTGTCAAACCAAAGAGGTGCAACAATACCATCATAGCTAAAAAGACTGAGTGTCCATATCAAAGTAGCTAGATCAAACGGTAGTAAAAAGCATAGCATCATTTTTTCAAAGACATTTTTTAGCATAAGCATCAATTTTCAGTAGAATAGTAGCCATTCAGAAATTCTTAACTTCTCCTTTTTCTTTTTTTCACCTAAGAGACCATGTTACCATCAGCTCCTCCTTGCCACTCTAACACGTACAATTCGATATTAGTATCATTGTCATCAGAATAAATGTGTGTGTGTGTGTGTGTGTTCTATTACTTTTGAAATCAGTGTTACATTTTAAAATACTTTGAATGTCCATAAACAATCTTGATACAAATTTTGTTTTTCAAAATTAGTAGAATTTGAAAGAGTATATTCTTCGCATGAGAAATTGGATAGAGGGTATGGTTCTAATATACCAACAAAGCCATTGTTCTTTGAAAATATTCCTACATCCAAAAGTGTTTTTAGAGACTTTATATTGCAGTAACTGAATGTCAAAATCTATGACATCTATGATCCTAGCAAGGAATTAAATAGATTGTCATTCCATGATGTTGGATGGATATCAATTTACAACTACTTTTCAATTGTGTAGTAGATAAAATTTACACAAATATTTACTGAATAAATGAATCACATATTACATTGTAGATAAAAACCATCGTAATACAATTGTTTGCCGAATAAATAAATTGCATTCTTAAAATTGTATTTTTGTCTATCATCAACATGCTACACATTGGAGCATTTCACTTGCATCTCCACATCTAATTTCCATGCATGTCACAAGTTTAGTATAAAGTAACCAACCAATCCAATATACTCCTTTGCAAGAATGAAAAAAAAAACTTTTGATGCACTTATTTATATTTGACTTGACTCACAATCTTCCATCTATGTAAGGGCTTGTCCCTATTGACCTTAGACCTTTCAACACTAGGGCAACCCATTATTGATCTCAAGTGGGAGTGGAAGAAGAATAATTGTGGCAGAGATATGCTGGTGACAAGAGTAACGACGAAGAGATTGCCCATTGCCATAATTTAACGACGAAGAGGTTGCCCACTGCCAAAATTAATGAAAATAAAGGGTCATCAAAGATTGTGAGGCTTGGAGCAATAATGAAGGAAGAGTGATTGTTGAGGAGGAGGAGGAGAGAGAGTGTCATTTTATTTAAAAAAATAAAGGGTGTTGCCAAAGATTGTGATCCTATAGCAAGATGAGCCGTGGGGCAGTGAATCTAGCTACAAGTCTGTAGTGCATTGTCGGGTGAACGATACATGACGTAGCATTTGGAGATGGATGGTCTAGGTGAAATCTAGCTGCAAGCTTGTACTATGGCTCAAAATATAGATGCATGTTCTTAACCAATCGGATGATGCCATGTGTCCGATATCAGTGCTCACAAATGCCAGGTTATAGACTTGTGCTCAAATGGTGATGGACCCATGCACGTTCTTGCGAAGACAAGGCCAAATGATTACAAGGAATTTTCATAAAAGTGTATTGCATACCTACCTTACAGCCCAAAAAAAAAAAGACAAAGCGCCACGTCAGGCATCCGCGTTCGCGTCTTTGCTCGCTCTGGTTGGCGGAATTTATAATTCGCAAATTGACAATCACGATCGTTGATGCTTGAGCGGACGATCACGATTCGTTCCCACTCAAACTAGTTCGACATCGTTGGAGCCATAAAAACCCATTCTCCTCCCTTTACGAGTATCAATTATTTCCGTTCTCATCCATCAATCGATCGCAGCGCAGCGAAGCGACCAATCAGTCTGTGAAAGAAGGAGAGATGTCTGGGCGTGGGAAGGGAGGCAAGGGGCTGGGCAAGGGCGGAGCCAAGCGTCACAGAAAGGTGCTGAGGGACAACATCCAAGGCATCACCAAGCCTGCCATCAGGCGCCTGGCCAGGCGAGGCGGTGTGAAGAGAATCAGCGGCCTCATCTACGAAGAAACCAGGGGAGTGCTGAAGGTGTTCCTGGAGAATGTGATCCGAGATGCCGTGACATACACAGAGCATGCTCGCCGCAAGACGGTGACTGCAATGGACGTAGTGTATTCCTTGAAAAGGCAGGGCCGAACTCTTTATGGCTTTGGAGGCTAGATCCATCTCTTTTCTGTAATATCATAAATGGTGTTTTGAAACACCACCATCGTTGATGGCAGTTTTTGCTCTTCTATAATATAGGAAACGGACCCCTGACCGGCATTTTGAGTTTAGAACCCGTAAACACTGCTCGCAGCCAAAAAATTATTATTCTTTATGAGCAGAGGAGTTCGTACTAAACTGTTTTGCTTCCTCTCTTAGAAATGTGCAAAGGCCTGAAGGGTTGCTTCTTGGCGAATCAGTATGACTAAAAATATATTAGTTTTAAACTACCAGATCCTCTTGCTCTACCTGAAGGCATAGCTGTAAGTATCTTGAAGGAAGGTAAGGGGGAGTCAACAGCCTCAGGGGGTAAGCAGTGAGGCAGAGATCTAGGTCTTGGAGAAGCTATCAAATTGAAGTATGGCTCCCTCGGCGTTTGCCCTCCACGCATGCATCTACAAGATGGATTGGCATTTGTTATGTGAGCAGTAGATTTCGTTTTGTCAGATTGAAGTATGGCTCCCAAGAACACTATTATCCAACCATATTATGGATTTTGCCAGTCTCTAGGTTCCAAGGTGGGTCCTATTATGTCACCTATCTTCCCTCCAACCCCCCCCCCCCCCCCCGGGTCACTCACTCACACACACACACACACTTTCCAATGAATACTTTTGTTCAATTAAATTTCAATGAAAAATGAAAATCTAAATTTAATACAATGTTAAAATTATATGATTTTCAAGATATAACAAGATTTGGTTGGGAGATGTTGAAATGTCATTAGCTTTCTACATTTTGGAATATAAATTAAAATTTAGACTTAGATGTCCTTTAAATTTTGAAAATAAAAAAAAGCCCTTCAACCACACCTAACCTCCAAATGCAAAGGTGGTGGACACATGGTTAATTGATAAATGACACTTGTCAAAGTAGTTGACACGTGGCTCACTGACGACAAGTGAACGCTTATGAGCATGATCCTCTTCGTCAGGCCTATCCTATGGAGTTAAGATTAATGCTCTTAAAGAGTTAATTAAGAAATAGTCTTGGCTTTTAAAATGGCATTTCACACATTACTAATTAGTTTCAACATCTATATTTTTGTGACTTGAAATCATGATGATTCTCTCAAAAAAGACATGTTGTTAATAGGTAATTTTGAATTCAAAAACAAAATTTTGTATAATTCTTTCAAATTCAAGGAAAAAAATTCAAAGTGCATGGCAAAGTTTCTAATATTATTAATTCGCCTTGTTGACTTCTATAAATTCAACACTTTAGAGGTGATAAATTTTATTTTATTGGTCTATTGCTTGATCAATTTATTGTATAGCAACAGTTATGTGTGGCTATGGAGACCTTGGCTCTAATCCACCTTTGTGCATGAAATGTGGATATTTGGGAGCACAATGATTCCAAGATTGGCTCAACTTAAAACACCATATGCATTGTGTAGTATTGTTGCAACAAAAAAAAAATGCTAGTAGATGTTGTGTTGAGGTTGGCTAAAAGCATTGAAATCGTTCATTTTTTTTTTGTAATTTCAAAAAATCAGAAAAATTTTCATTTGAATATTTTCAAATCTAGTCATATCTTTTAGCAAATAATCACAATAGCTTAGCACTCTTGCATCAAAGCTAAAAAAGACATGGCCCATAATGATGTAACTTACAGACAAAAGTCATCTAAAACAAAGTTTTGTAATAAAAATAATTAAATAGATGACACTTTTACTAACTAAAAACTCACATAAAAAAAAGAATTTGAGCTTTCATACAATTGTTGTAATAGAATAGATTACCTCTACAACGCCAAAGCTAGAAAGATTATTTAAAATATGGACATGCACAACAAACAAATAAAAACAACAAATACACATACCAAGATATTGCTAAATGGGAACTTCAACATTATAGTCATTGATTTGCACAACATGCAACAGACTTGTATTTTAAAGCCATTAAAATTTTAATTTCCCAAGTTATTAATGAATAATTTCAAATCATTAAGATCTAAAATGTCCCTTTGATCTTTGGTTAGATAGACAAGCAAATCACCAATTTTGCCAATGTAAAAAAATTAGCATCTACACTAAGAATAAGATGCAAACTCTAATAGATTTTGATCAAACATCAATCAAAACATAAACTAATGTTGTTGTTCGTACAAAAATAATAAGATATTGTATTTCACACGTGTGGATCTAAAAATAACAATTAATAAGCACTATACACATAGAATTGCAAGATATCACAAGTATAGTGCACCAATGGATAGTAGAACCCAAGAGAACCATGTATAAGTATGAATGAGATAAGAGAGAGAATGTCTTTTCTTTCCACGAGTTACATCCTTTAATGGCAAGTCCAAACCTAAGTTCAAACTTTGGTTTTTTCTCCATAATGAAAACCCTACTATTTTTGTGACTAGATTCAATGTATCTCAAATTGAATCCTTCCAAAACTCGTGCTCTATAATTTTCTACACTTTTCAAAAGTGTTTATTCAAATGCTTTTAGACTAATATAACTTTGAGAAGTCAAACTTTAAATCTAATATAAAAATTGGCCTCAATTGCCAAATATACAAATATGACCAAAATAACAAACCAGTTGAAATTTCTCACACTCCCTCTTCAACTAGTTTTAGCATAGACTTTAAGGACATTTCAAGTGAAGTTCTATGCTTTGGTAAAGACTCAATATGCTTGATCCTAGCATGAAAAATAGGATTGGTTGCCAACTTTTGGGTTGATAGGTTGTCACAAAAGATGATTGCGCTCTTTGAAAAATCCAGCAAGTGAAGATCCTTGATCATTATCTTGATCTATATCATCTCCTTTGTGCAATGTGTAAGTGCTTTGTACTCGGCCTTACTAGATGACAATGAGATAGTGGCTTGTTTCTTTGACATACATGATATAGCTCCATCAACTATGAAAATACAATGAGCACTTATGAATTTCCTATCCATTTTATCTTCAGCAAAGTCCGAATATGAAAATCCAAGTTAGGTGATGATCCCTCAATGCAATATGCCAAATCTCGAGTTGTACCTCAAAACTCGTTTCCCTAGCTTCCAATGCTCTTCACTAGGATCTTGCATAACTTGGCTCAATCTACCAACACAATAGCTTAGATCTGGTCTTGTGATGGTTAGATAGATGGTTGAACCAACTAGCTTCCTATAGAGAGTAATCTCCTTGAAGGATCTTTAATTACCTCTTATAGTTAGCTTTACATTTGACTTCATAGATGTATCACAAGACTTTGCATCTACCATATGAAATCTTTCTAGAATAGAATTAGCATACTTCTTTTAAAAAATGAAAGTAGATTAAAATCTAATCACTTATATTCCTAAAATGTAATGCAAATGACCAAGATCATGCACCTCAAATTCTTCTTGAGAGCACTCTTGATATCCTCTACATCTTGGTTGTCCCCACCACTCAAGATGATATCATCCACATAGATTAGCAAAATAGTAACATCATTTCCAGCAAACCTAGAGTAAAGTGAATGATCATACTCACTCATAACAAAGCATTGAGAGATTAAAAAAGTGTTAAGCTTAGCATACCAACTCCTTGGTGCTTGCTTAAGGCCATACAAACTCTTTTGTAGAAGACACACATTATTTGGCTTTGTAGGTGAAATGTAACTCTCGGGTTGTTCCATGTACACTTCCTCCTCAAGGTCACCATTCAAAAAAGCATTTGTGATATCCAGTTGCCATGGATCTCATCCACAAAGAGTAGCAAGAGAGATGATGACCCGAATGCTTACCATCTTTGCCATGGGTGCAAAGGTTTCATCATAGTCAATATCATGTTCTTAAGCATATCCTTTTGCCACCAACCTTGTCTTATGTTTGTTGATGGATCCATTCTTGGTTGTCTTACATCCAATAGTTTTCTTGTCCTTAGGTAACTCCACCAATCTCCATGTTTCATTCTTCATAAGAGCTTGATACTCAAGATCCATTGCTTGGATCCACTCCTCTTTGTTTCTTGCTTCATCTACACAAGTAGGTAAATCAAAAGAGGTTAGGAAAGCAAAATGTGTACCTCCAACAACTTGCTTATCTTTCTCATAATATTTGAGCCTTGAAGACATTTGTCTTTCCCTTGATGTTCTCCTTGGCTTTTGACTTGATGATGGTCCTTCATCATCACCATCCAAAGTAGGATCCTTTACATCAACATTAATAATGTAAGATCCATCCACATCACCATCAATAATGCTTGAAGATAGTTTTGGAATGTTCCCCTCATCAAAAATGACATCTCTACCAACAATCACCTTGTTAGTAGAAGGAATGTAAGCCTTGTAGGCTGTACTCACCTCACTATATCCAAAAAATATACCTTTCCTTGAAGATGGATTCTCCTTTGTCCTATCATCAAGAGTAATGTTGACATAGTATGTGCATCCAAAAGTTCTAAGAAAGTTGACACTCGGCCTCTCTTAAATAGCATCTCAAAAGGTGTCCTTCCATCCAAAATAACACTCGGTCACCTATTGCACGAGAAATTAGCACACAACAATGATAGATCCCAAAATGGCTTACCAAGATTAGCACTTAACCTCATGGCTTTAGCACTTTCACATAAACTCCTATTCTTTCTCTTGGCCACTCCATTTTGTTGTGGGGTCCTTGGTGTTGTATACTCCCTCTTGATCCCATGCTCATCACAAAAAGCCTTGAACTTGGTAGATATGTACTCACCACCATTGTCACTCCTTAAGCACTTGATCTTTGTGGAAAATTGGTTCTCCCTTGCATTATTGAACTTAACAAAGACATCATATACTTTATCTTTACACTTCAATAGATAGATCCAACAAAATCTACTAAAATCATCAATGAAAGTTACATACATCTGAGCTCCACTATTGCTAATTTTAGTAATTCCATGAACATCCGAATGTACAACTTGAAAAAGCTTTGTAGATCTAGATGCAAATCTAGTATAAGGTAGTCTATGTGACTTTGACAAAGCACAAGACTCACAAACATGATTGATACTTTTTAAGGAACTTGGAAGACCAATCACAACTTGCTTCCAAGCAATTACCTCCAATGACTTGAAGTTGAGGTGCCCCATCCTTTTACGCCAGACCTCTTGAATAGGTAAGTTGCTCTCTTGCAACACATCCAACTTGGCAAAAAAATAACACAAGCATCTAGTTTGAACAACTTCTCTTGTCTTTTACCTTTTGCAATCAAGATATCCTTCCTTTTGATCATACAAGCATCTCCATCAAACTCAACTTTGAGGCCTTTACTTAGCAATTGACTCACACTAAGTAAATTGTTGGTAATAGATGAAATGAACAAAACATCCTCCAAATGAACATTCCTATTTGTAGAGAGAAAAATAGGAATTGTGCCAATCCCTTTGATTGCACACTCACCATCATTAGTCGTTTAGATCACCTTCTTATCATCTTCATATGCCAACAAAGAAGTGAAGTATTGTTTGTGAAAAGTCATGTGCACCACTATCGATCCACCATGGATCTAGATATCCATCATTAGCAAGCATGCATGAAGACATCACAAAAGCATCATCATTTGCATTTTGAACATCCAAAGCATCCTCATCAAGAGTAAGATTATCTTGCTTGTCTCCTTGATCTCTCTTCTTCTTGTAGCACTCAATTGCAAAGTGTAATTTGATGTCACAATAGAAGAACTAGTTGAGCTTTGATCTATCTTTCCTTTTTCCATTTGAAGAAGCCTTCCCTTGATCTTGCCCTTTAGATCATTTGCTTTTGCTTTTGCCCTTATATTTGCCCTTGATGAACATAGCCTCCTCTCCAACTTGAGATGTGATGAAGATCCACCTCTTGCTTGAAGCCTATATTCTTCATTGATCAAGAACTCTTAAAGATTCATCAAACTTCGCAAAGTTCTTTGAAGAGCAAGACTTTGTACAATGTTAGCATGAGCATCCAACAATCCATTAAGAATAACTTGAACAAGCTCTCCTTCCTTAATGCTCTCATCAATGCAAGCCAACTCATCATTCAAAGCTTTCACTCTCAAAACAAAAGTATTTGGACTTTCTTCACTCTTTTGAAAACAAGAAAAGATTTGCCTTCTTAGAGTCAACAATCTAGAAGTAGACTTGGATTCATAAAGCTTCTTCAAAGTTTCCCAAGCCTCAGTTGATGAAGTACACTTACCAACTTCCTTGAGAAGCTCATTGGTAACATTCATCTTTATCATGTGTAAAGCCTTTTTGGCCCTCTTGTCATACCTCACTTGATCTTGTTGTGTTGTTGGCCTCCCTTCCAAACCTTCAACAAAGTGATTTCATCCTCACTTTCCACAATGAATAGTTATTTGAGGTTAGCCTATCATTGGCTTCCAAACAATGTACATATGCAAGAGACTTGATTTTGGTGTAGAATCCAATTTAGCATGCTCTAGCATTGATATCTTTTCCAAATCATTAATAGATTGTGAATTCTTCATTCATAACCTAAAACACAAGAGCTCTGATACATGTGAATAATTTTAGATCATTAAGATCCAAAATGTCTCTTTGATCCTTGGATAGATAAATAAGCAAATCACCAATCTTGCCAATGTAGGAAAATCAACAGTCACACTAAGAATGAGATGCAAACTGTCAAAATATTGAAAAATCTATCTAATGTTGTGAGTATGGGTCCTAAAAATGTCAAAGATGAATTGAGTTCTTTTGGCTTAGTAAAGACCCATCTTAGAATAAAATATTCAAGGTAGGTAGAAGTAGAAACTCGAGCTACCATAGGAATTGTCATTTGTACTTTACATGCCACATTTAATGCATGAAAAAACTATGTGGCACAATTAGACATAGTGAGGTGGCTTGGATAAGTCTAGATAGCTTGAGAGGTGGATCCACAACTCCAATTCAACTCAAAGTGGGAGAAGAGTCCATGGATCTATATATATGTGATGTACTCTCAATAAGAATATGATGAAATTTGTGTGTAATGCAAATTTGGAGACAAGCTCTTTGTGCCCTCTCTTTCTCCACGAGTTTTGTATCTTCTATTTTCTCTCTCTAGCCGAGTAGAGGCATTTATGATGCTTTGTCTTATGTTTTGTTGACAGATTTTGCTTGTAACACAATAATATTGCTTGTATGATCAGCTTTCCTATTGACAACCAATGCTAGTCTGATCTTTATGGTGTTATTGTGTTTAGGAGATCAAAAATACATGTGTAGGGCATCCCACACGTGTGAATTCATCAAAACTCTAATAGATCTTGATCAAACATGAATCAAAACATAAATAATGTTGATGTTCGTACAAAAACAGTAAGCTATTTGTGAATTTTCACACGTGTGGGAATGCCCTAATGTGTGAGAATGATCTCCTAAGCAAAGCTTATGCTCTTTAGATCAATACTAGATTGAAATCCAAGATCTAGATCAAAATCTAAGGCAAAGAGGCAAAGATAGATGCATAGATTGATAACCAAAGTGATTTCACATGTAAGAGAAGTGTTTCATGAATTGCCAACACTTTGACTTGATCACTCATCAAATTACATTAACACAAGTGTCACAAGCCTATTTACAAGCCTAACTAGCTCGAGTTTGCATCATAAGCTACTTTTGGCCAAATTGTGGCTTTACATGTGGAATTGACAATTTTGCCATCTTTGCCAATTTTGGCTCTATCAAACTCCTATATAAAGATGCTTGACATAAAAACTTAGCAAACCCCTAAAGCTATGATAGATAACTTTTTATAACTTTCACACTCCTAAAAAGATATCTAATCTAAAAAATCATGGATCTTGAAATCAATCCAAGATTGGATCTATGTTTGATGAAGGAACTCTTGAGTAGAGGCTTGGTGAGCAGATCGACAATACAAGATGATGAATCGATATGTTCCAAATGGAAGATTTTCAAGTAGATCTCCATATAGAAGGAAAATGGATCAAAAGTACTCAAAATAGAAGGTTTTGTCCAAGTGTCAGTTTTGCATGATGAATCATCATATGACAAAGCACCTTCACACATGTGGGATCAGAGGGATGATCAGTACCGCGAGCTCTCACTTATTGTATATATAGAGTCACATTTGGCCATAATCAATGTGAGACACCAATCTTGGTTTTGGAAGCAATTTTGAGTGATTCTCTCCATTTGTCTACATTTGTTTTGATTGTTTTGAGGTTCTATCAATGTGTATTTGATTTTCAGGTTGGCTTCCATACTCATACCGTGTTTCACACGTGTGAAACCAAAAAGTACACTTACCTTCAATTAATGATTGTTCTTGTTAGGATTTTGTGTCTAGAATTGATCTAGATTGATCTTAATCTGAAGTAGATTGATAATTCAAGTAATCTGACAACCAATCCCTCTTGAGGATCAGATTAGGATCCAATCTTAGTCCTTTTTTGTACTTTTTCCACATGATATTAGAGCCAAGTACAAGATTTTTTGTTGAAATTGATAGGGTTAATCCAAATCAAAGCCAAAATTAGCAGTTTTTTGGAAACTAGTCAAATTTTGTGTTGCGAGTTGGATTTGATAGCTATCCTCAAAATTTTTGGTTCAGATCTTGTTGTGGGCTGTAAGAATCTTTTTCACACGTGTGAGGCCGTACAGCTCCATTTTTTACTGAGAAATTTCAAAAAATTGTAGAATTTGACTCACATACCCAATTTGAGTGATTTTTGGTGCAAAATCAAGCATTTTCTATACAGAATCTAATCCTTTGATTAGTTCTTGGATTAGATCAACCAAGAAATTAAATTTGAAGCTTCGATTAGGTGCATGAATTGATTGTCTCTGATTTTTTGAGTGCATGTTGAAGTTGAGAGAGATTTTGCTAAAAATCATAGATTAAGGAGTGATATGCAAGGTGAGAGGTTGAAATCCATTGTACCATCACTCTAGATTTGCTCAAGAGTGATAGGGTCAAGTTTAGAAGCATCAATTTGCTAGAAAACATCCTTGGATCTGTCCTCCAAGTGAAACCTTTGAGAGTTTCTAGTGCATATAGAGCATCTATGCAAATCTTTTGTAGAATTTGACATAGATTGGCTTCAATTGAAAGTTCTAGAAAAGAGATTGAGATCCAAGTCACATTATTCAATCCTACTCAATTTGTTTGAGTGTTTGTGAGGTTTGAAAAGAGTCCAAGCTGTCTATGACAAATGTGTAGAGAGAGATCCAAATTTCTAAGAGTTCCTTCCTTTGTAGAAGGCAAGATCTAGAAGCTCATTATGTGTTGTTATTGGTGGAGAATTTGTATTCTCCTAGGTGATCAAATCTTTCTAAGTGGCATTCGCTCTTTGAAGCACAATATCTTATTGAGAAGAATCACAACTTTTGATTTTGAATTTCATTCCAAGTCTTAAAAGGTAGAGTAATTAGTGGAATCCAATAGGAGTGATTGAATTCAATTTGTTGAGCAAAAATTGACATAGTATGTATGAAACTCAAATTAGTTCTATTCAACTTTCTTTGTGAGAGTGTGAGGGTCAATTTGAGATCCCATTGGATGTCTAGAAAGAGGAGGAGTCCATATTTGAGTATTCGTGCATGGTTTAGATCTTAGTGAATCTCTAGTTGTCTAATTTTTTAAGCTTTGTGAAAAATTGGTTGTATAGTTTGTTGTCAAATCAAATCAAATTCATTCTAAATCTCAAGTGTGAGATTATTTGGGTCAAGAGTGAGTCCAAAATAAGTGATTAAGTTTGATTTTCATGTAATTGAAACAAAACGCATCTTTTGTTCAAGAATCTCAAGTGTTGAGAGAACTAGTCAAGTGAAAAGGAAAATCTAGGTGTCAAATCTTTTTCATATCCATTTCAATTTTCAAAAGAAAGAGTCATTGGTATTTGATGAGTCCAATAGGAGATTGGATTTGATTTCTTTAGTGATTTGATTCAAAGATTGTGTGCTTTTGTCTTAGTGATCAAAGCAAAGTTTCCAAGTGACTAGTCATTACTGTGAAGATTGATTCTTAGGTTTGTGAGCTAGATCTTTTGTAGATCATTCTAGACTATTGAAGATGTTCAAATCTAGTCTCTTGAAAGTCACAAATTACATTTGTAGAATCATATCAAAGGTTTTTATTCACATGGCATCAATAGGTGGCATCCTATTGAAGGAAAGAAAGGATCCTGAGTGCAACCGTTGTGGCAAGGGAGGATATTTTTTTTCAAGATGCTACAAAAAAAGGACCAATCCATCCAAGGAGAACCAAAACAAGGGGGCCGAGGTGAAGGATGGAGCTTCAAGTTCAAAATGCAAATACAAGAAGGACAAGTCCAAGGAAAGGTTTTTCCTTTGTGGAAAGGTGAATGAGGCTTGGAGTCTCACAAGGACTTGCAAGATTTGTCTTCAAGAGTCCATCACAACACATGTCAAATCTTTTGAAATTTTTCATTTGGAAGTGCATTGTTTGGTTCAAGATGCAAAGATAGATGTCACTTTCATGAAAGTAACTTGGATTTATTTTATGTCCTTGGAAAGTATTTTGCTTGGAACTTTGGACAAGTTCAAACTTGTTGTTATTATCCAAGAGAAATCAATCAAGAATAAGGAGCAATCACAAAATGAAAATAGTTTGATTTATGCTCTCATGTCAGCTTATGAAGAACCATTTTGCTTTGAAGATATTTTTGTATCTCAAAGGTGGATTAAGGCAATACTAGTTGAGTGTGATGCCTTAAAAGATAGCAAAATATGTTTTCCTTGTAAGCGTACATTAGTTATGAAGTCAAGGAAATGGAAATATCTTCATAATGTAGGATCTTTTGGTTTCAATAAGATCATGAATGATGTGTTCATTCATAAAGATAAAAATTGTAAGTTTTCAATCTTAAAGGCAAGTTGTAAACTCCTTATAAGAATAAGTGAAGCATCCAAAGTGGACACTTATATCCATAAGCAAGTAGTTAGCCTTATTGAGATGGAAATACCTTTTGATTTCAATATTAGAAAAATCATGCCAAGTTGTGGTGATTTTTGGACTTATGTTTCTAGCATAAGTAATTTTGATAATCATAGGAAGTGCATATTGTGTGGTCATAGTTGTTGTGATCATTATGAGACATGGAGGTCTCGGATTTCCATCAAGAAAGAGCACCATGAAGAGGATCTTAAAGAATCATCTCAAGGTCCAAGTGTGCCAAGGATTGAGGAGGAGAGATCTTCTCAAGTTGTGATTCCAAAAAGAAACTCAAGAAATATGGTTGATTCCATGTGGCTCACATTTCAAGGGAAAGAGGAGCATATCTCATGTGGTATACATCTCATACTTACTTCTCTTATGTCATTTGATAAATCAATTTGCTTTAGTGAGATCATTTCATCTCCAAATTGGAGTAAAGCCATACTAGTTGAGTATGAAGTCTCAAGAGAAATCAATCAAGAATATTATCCAAGAGAAATCAATCAAGAATAAGGAGCAATCACAAAATGAAAATAGTTTCATTTATGCTCTCATGTCAACTTATGAAGAACCATTTTGCTTTGAAGAGATTTTTGTATCTCAAAGGTGGATTAAGGCAATACTAGTTGAGTGTGATGCCTTAAAAGATAGCAAAATATGTTTTCCTTGTAAGCTTACATTAGTTATGAAGTCAAGGAAATGGAAATATCTTCATAATATAGGATCTTTTGGTTTCAATAAGATCATGAATGATGTGTTCATTCATAAAGATGAAAATTGTAAGTTTTCAATCTTAAAGGCAAGTTGTAAACTTCTTATGAGAATAAGTGAAGCATCCAAAGTGGACACTTATATCCATAAGCAAGTAGTTAGCCTTATTGAGATGGAAATGCCTTTTGATTTCAATATTAGAAAAATCATGCCAAGTTGTGATGATTTTTGGACTTACGTTTCTAGCATAAGTAATTTTGATAATCATAGGAAGTGCATATTGTGTGGTCATAGTTGTTGTGATCATTATGAGACATGGAGGTCTCGGATTTCCATCAAGAAGGAGCACCATGAAGAGGATCTTAAAGAATCATCTCAAGGAGCAAGTGTGCCAAGGATTGAGGAGGAGAGACCTTCTCAAGTTGTGATTCCAAAAAGAAACTCAAGAAATATGGTTGATTCCATGTGGCTCACATTTCAAGGGAAAGAGGAGCATATTTCATGTGGTATACATCTCATACTTACTTCTCTTATGTCATTTGATAAATCAATTTGCTTTAGTGAGATCATCGCATCTCAAAATTGGAGTAAAGCCATACTAGTTGAGTATGAAGTCTCTCTTGAGAACATAGATGATGTTCTTAAAAGGTTGAAATTGATTTTAAATCAATTAGAAAGCAAATGGTTATTTCATCAAATGTATGCTCTTGAGTCATGTAAGAGCAAAAGTGATTTGTTCACTCATTGTTTGAAAATTTGTATTGAGACAAATTGTAAACTCTTTATGAGAGTAAGTGAATCATCTTCTAAAGACATTTATCTTCATAATAAAGTATTTAGCCTCATAGGATCTGAGATTAGCATGGTAAACAAGCATGAAGATATGATGCAAACACTTTGTTATTATAGCATGCATAGTCTTGCCAATTTAAATGAGTCTAATTCTCTAGATCGTGGTAACATGATGTTAGATCTTTGTGATCCTAATAGATCAAGAAGAAATCTTTATTTTCTCATGAAGGAGCATGCACATGAAGAAAGAGCAAGCCTCAAGGTCAAGCATCTACATGAAAATTGGAAGGAATCAATTTTGGAGGTGCTAGGATGGTGCAAAGCTCTCAAGCTCATCAAAGATGTCAACATCAAAGAAGCACTATCATGGATATGGTGATTTCAGATCAACATCAAGCTCATTGGCTAATCTTCACACCTTTTGAACCAACAAAGACCAATTCAGCCCATGGAGTCAAGTTCAAGATCATCATGTTTTTCATCAAGCTAGATTTACCAAGCTAGATTTTTGAGGAGTGTGAAAAATGCAAAAATAAACTTGGTAGAGGCCAAAAATCATGTATATAGGATGATTACACATGTGTGAAGCCTGTTCCCATGTGTGAAAATAGAGTACTTGTCATGTACCATAATCATATAGGTTGTACATATGATTTAATTCAAGTTCTAGTGGCTAAAAAGGCCAAAAACTAGTTTTCTAGACATATGACACATGGCATCAATCTATTGATTGCATGAGCCACATCCTTTGGTTAGGTGTCATATCACATGTGTAGAGGACAGCTCACATGTGTGGAATAAGCTGAAGTAGGAGAATTTTGACTTCTAGAAGATTTCCAAGTAGATCTCCATATAGAAATCTTAATCTGAAGTAGATTGATAGATCAAGTAATCTGACAACCAATCCCTCTTGAGGATCATATTAGGATCCACTCTTGGTCCTTTTGTACTTTTTCCACAATTGCAAGGGTCCAAGGCTGCAATTGTAGAACTATCAGTTCCTTCACCTTGTCATCAAGCTTTCATCATGTTTCCTCACCGTTACCAAACCGTCCATCCAAAACTGTTTCTACCACCAAATTTTTTATGATGAGTCCATCCCCTTGAGACTGATAACCAAGATTTGTGCTACCTATAAAAAAAGAGCATCGACAAGACTGGAACTTCAACTGAGAGAAAAACCACAGAGACACCCAGAAGAAAAGGGAGGATACAGACCTCCCAGGAGTTAGAATTTGCCAAGAAACCAAAGATAAAACCGTCAATGGCAGTTACAAGTGACAAACAAAGAGACACATGGGAAGCACTCAAGCATGCAAGTTGTGAAGCTGCTGGGAGCTCTCCAATTTTGAGAATGTCAACCACCTATAGCAATAAGACATTCTAATCCAATCGTGACAATTTGTGAAAGACAGTTTTTGTGATAAAGACTGGCGACAATAAGCACTTGGTTTTATGTAAGCGAACGAGGATCTACGCTTTTCCAAGTGACGATCGAAGATGCCAATGCAAAGCAAAGCGACATCGTCCAATATGAGTTGCAGTGGGTCCTGCAACACATTAGGGGTGAGATGATGTTGGCTGATTCTGACGAATCCCCAAGATACTCGGACAGAGCAACTCAAGAGTACCTCTCACCTTAGACCGAGGAGTCTCTGAGAAGACGAGACTAATGAAGACTGAGAGCCGAGTATGAGAGCCGAGAAATACTTGCTAGGAAAAGACAAGCCTCATGGTGAATCCCGAAAGATGGAATGACCATGTAGGAACTAGTATTTCTAAGCAAATGTAATAAATGCAAGTAGACCTCTCTTAAAGAAAGTAGAGTGACCCACTTTTTGATGGTGACCTCTAGTGGAGAGCAATATTCCACTTGTAATTTGTGAAATGTGGAAATTCCACTAGAATGCCACCTAAGGAGCTCTCTTGCTTATTTAAGAGACTCCCTCTTTGTGAAGAGAAGCTTTTTGCATTGTATCTACTCCATGCTTAATAAGAAGATTTTCCATGAGTTTGATGCTACACTAAGCTCCTTGATCATGATGGTTTTCTTGGGTGACGCCCCTATGATCATGCCCCTCCATTCATATTGTGTGTGGTTGTGAATTTAGAGTGGATTAGTTTTCTTGCTTTCCTAGTTGTGGATTAGATTTCTTGTTTTCTTGTGGATTAATGTAGGAGCCGACATTCAAGTAAACTAAATAGGCTGGATCTATGGTGTGATTCTTGCATATCTCTGTACAATCCAGTTCTTGATGTTATTGGGATGTCCAAGAATCAATACACTGGCTGGTTTCTTGATTCTTGGACTTCCAACATGCTGTAGTTTAGCTTTGTTCTTGTTTTTGTCAAGTTATGCAAGGTAGCTCAGTGTTAATGTAGTGTAAGCTCTGATTTCAGTTCGTTTTAAGAGTAGGTAGCTATAGAATCTGTAGAACGTTCATTGGTTTGCATGCTCATCTGTGAATGAGCGTTCTTGGCTTGCATCCATGTAGAATGTAAGTGCGTTCAAGAGCGACGTCCCTGAGTTGTCCTCTGACAGGCAGGACAAAAGAAACATACTAAAACAAAACTTTGTTTCCTTTTGCCTGGATTGGCATCGTAAAATCAATCAAGAAACCATCTAACGTCTGCCATGAAGTCTGATAACAGGCAGAAACGGTTCTGTAAGCAAGAAGCAGAAAAGTAAACAACAGGTCCTCTGGAACAAGGGATCTGTCAACAGTCCCTTTGTGGTTTGTCGTCCTGGCGGTGTGTTTATGATTCGTGAATCGTTCGTGCTTCGAGTCAAGGGACATTGACCGTCGCGAATTGTTCTCGTTCGACCTTCGTTTCTTGTTCGTGTTGCGACAAAGTTGCAGGAGTTCACCATTTCTGACACTCCCTCTTGAACCTTGCAGCTTTGTACGTTTAATCCAATTGCCCTTCTTTGCTTGGCAAAGAGTGGCTTGTCGAGCAATTTCGTGAGCAGATCTGCAATCATATTTTCTGATTTTATATACTGGACCTGGAGCTCTCCTTTCAAGATCAAATCTCGAATGTGATGGTACTTCAAAGGTATGTGCTTTGTCTTTGAATGGAAGACAAGATCCTAGGACAGATAGATGGCACTCTGAGAGTCCATCATCATCGTGCTTGGCCCTTCTAGTGGTATCCTGATTGCTTCCAGCATCATCTGCAGCCACACTACCTCATTCGCGACCTTTGAAGCTGTGACATATTCAGCTTCGCAAGAGGATTGAGCCACCAAGGTTTGCTTTTTGCATATCCAGTTGATTGCAGTTTCGCACGCTATTGTACATCCTCCAGTAATGGACTTGCTGTCATCTTTGCAGCTCGCCCAGCTTGCATCACTGTAGTGGTGCAGCTCAAATCCTTTTTCTTTGTTTTCAGTTCTGTAGGTTAATCCCATATTCTGGGTACCTTTCAGATACTGTAGGATTCATTTGGCCATTTGCCAATGTGCCATGCCAGGATTTGAAGAAAATTGGCTCAATGCGTAAACAGAAAAAGTCAGATCGGGTTTGGTACAAATTGTCAAGTACATCAGACTACCGATTAAGTTCTGGTAAGGTATACCTGCCATCTTCTGTTCTTCCTCTTCTGTTTTTGGGCAATCCTGTTTCGTGAGCTTGGCTCTAGCTATCATTGGTGTAGCCTTTTCCTTGCAATCCATCATGTGGTACTGCCTTAGCACTTTCCTGGCATATTATGACTGACTCAAGTGCATTTCGCCCTTTGTTCGATCTCTTCTGATCTCCAGCCCTAGGCATTTCGTTGCTTCTCCAAGATCTGTGATTTCATAGCTTTCAGAAATCTGACTCTTCGTGTCAAGGAATTTTCTATCATCAACGAATCATCCACGAAAATGGTCAGTATCACAAAATCTTTTCCTACTCTTTTAATGTAGACATTGCAGTCTGGTTGAGTAGGATTGAAGTCTAGAGACTACAGAAGACCATCAAGCTTTTTATACCAGGCTCGTGATGCCTGTTTTAGACCATAGATGCATCTCTGCAACCGACAGACATATTGTCGATTGTCGGGGTCTTCATAGCCTTCAGGCTGCTTCATGAAGGTTTTCTTCTCTAGATCTTCGTGGAGAAAGGTTATTTTCATGTCAATCTGGTGAATTTCCAGATTATACTGTGTGGCGTATGCAAGGAGTAGTCTTATGCTTGTCATCTTGACCATGGACGAATATGTGTTGAAATAATCAACACCATATCTCTGCGTGTAGCCCTTCGTGACAAGCCTTGCTTTGTAGTGGCCAATGGTGCCATCTGATTTCATCTTTTTCTTGTATACGCACTTGCAGTCGACTATTTTTTTGTTTTTTGGCAGCGGCTCTAATGTCCATGCCTCATTTCATCTCATCGACTCGATCTCCTCTGACATTGCCTGCTTCCAGAATTCTCTCTCTGGACTCTGGATAGCTTCTTGGTATGTTGTTGGCTCTTCTGTGAAGTTGTAGTACTCGAACTGCGTGTCTTCGCTCCATTGAAGATTGTCAGAGTGGCAGTCTGGAGGTCTTCTTTGTCTCGTTGACCTTCAAGGTTCATTTCGTCGTTGCTCGAATATTTCTTGTTCGTGGGATCGATCCTCTAGTTCCTGCTGCTTTGGAGTCTGGGGCTGCATTCTGATTTGATGTTTGTCCTCGATCTCCCTCTTGAATGGGCAGCAGTGTGAAGATCTCATGGCCTCTTTCGTCTTTTAGTCCAAGGAATGTGGACTCATCGAACTTCACACCCTTGTTCGAAACGTGTACAGCTGCAGCTATTGCCTCAGCCCAGAATTGACCTGGCAATTGAGCCTATGTCATCATGCATCTGGCTCCTTCGACTAGCGTCATGTTTCTTCTTTCTGCCACACCATTGTATTCTAGTGTGTATGTAGGAGTGAACTTGTGTTCTATCCCCTGTTCTTCGCAGAATCTTGAGAATTCTGTGCTTTTGTATTCACCTCTGTTGTCAGATCTAAGGATCTGTATCTTTTTCCAGGGTGTCGCTCTGCAAATGCCACGAACTTCTTGAAGGAATCAAACACTTCAGATTTCTTCTTTAAGTAGTAGATCGTGGTCATCCGGTTGTAATCATCTATGAACATCAGAAAGTATCTCGAACCTAAGAGTGAATCCGTCTTCATCGGTCCACAAACATCAGAGTGGACGAGCTCAAAAACTTCCTTGGCTCTTCTTCCCTCATGCGTGAATGGATTCCGATGTTGCTTGCCTTTCTAACAGGCTTCGCAGAACTCATTTTCGGACTTTGAAATCTTGAGACCTGTGACAATGTCTATTCTGCTCATGTCATACAGGCTCCGCATGTTCAGATGATACATTCTTCTATGCTAGAGCTGATCTTCATTTTTTGAAGCATTTAATATGCTATCAGAGTTGCTGATTATTTTGGCCTGGTAGAGATTTTCTTCTCTGCATCCGACCGTCAGCAACTTGTTTGTCGTCTTCTCGATCATGCGGCAAGTGTTGTCGTCGAACAAAACTCAAATGCCTAGATCTGCCATCTTGGAGACAGATAGCAGATCTTTTCTGAGTGAGGGCACATAGAGTGCTCCTAACAGCCCTGCTTGACCTAACAGTGTTCGCAGCTGTAGAGTGCCGATGCCTTTGACATCGTGTCTGCTTCCATCGCCTAGAATCACTGCTCTGTCATTTTCGAGTTCGCGAAAGTTGATCAAGATCTTCTTGTTGCAGGTTATGTGTGATGTTGTTCCTGAATCGATGACTACATCGTAGTCGTATTCAGAGTAGCTTGTTGAAGCTTCATCGAGTATCGTGAAAGCTTCGTCACCTCTTTCTGCATCCTTAGATGACTCTGCAACGTTTGTCTTTTCAACTTTGTTTTTTCTTTTTGGATTAAATTTGCAATTGCATGCAGAGTGTCCTTTCTTCTTGCAATGCATGCAAGGAATTGCTGGATTGAACCAGCATTTGTTGGCCATATGGCCTGGTTTGTGGCAGTGAGCGCAGGAAGAAGATTGTTGATTCGAGGACTTCGTCTTCTCGAATCTTGGCTTGTTTTTGTTCTTCTTCTTTCCTTTCGTGTAGAGAGCCTTCTCTTGATCACTGCTTCCCTCTCCTTCGTCTCTCATCAGTCTCTCATCAACGACAAGACTGACTGCTTTGTCGAATGTCATATCTGGTAGACTCAGTATGAGCATTCTCAGCGGCTGATAAGATGTCGGTAGAGATTTCATGAAGTACATCAGCTACTGTGGTGCTGGGACCTGGTGCTCCTGTCCTGATGCAGCGAGTTGAGCGAAGATCATTCTGATCTTCTCAACGTGCTGATCCAACTGGTTGCCATCCCACCGTATTGATTGCAGCTGATTGTGAAGGTGCATGACTGAAGCTGCAGTCCTCACTTCATACTTCCGTTTCAATCTAACCACGCTGCATGGCTGCTTTCGCAGTCTTCTATCTGCATGAGTAGATCTTCATTTATGGACAAAACGATGATCGCCATTGCACGCTCATCTTTTTTGATCCATTCAACTCTCCTCGGGTCTCCCTCTGGAGGCTGCACCTCTGAGAGTTCAGTCACCGACCAGATGCCTTTGCCCTTCAGAAGTGTTTTGATTTTGAATTTTCAGATTCTATAATTTGCGCCACCATGTCACGAAAACGAGACTGTTTCGATTTCGTCTTCGTCTTCTTATTCGCAAACGATTTTGTGTCTTTGAATTTTCTTTTTGCGTGGAAGCTGTTTACAAGATCCCAGACACGTGACTGCACATCACAGAACACATTCTATTCTAGCAATCAAGACAAAGAGAGCACAAGACAAAGAGATACACAAAAATAGAGCGATTGTATTATCAGTTTAGTTTTGGAACGAGATCGTCAGTGTCTCGCTCATTGGCAGAGTGGCACTCTGCTCTTTCGCTGTGTTCTGCTCGTTGATAGACTTTCATGCACAACTCTATTGTTTCTAGTATTTTTCTTTTCTGCTCTATTCTCTCTCTCTCTCTCTCTCTCTCTCTCTCTCTCTCTCTCTCTCTCTCTCTCTCTCTCTCTCTCTCTCTCTCTCTCTCTCTCTCTCTTACAGATCTATTCAGATTACTTGTTATGATCTAGAAAGGATAGTTTATATCTCCGCAGCGTGGAGTTTACAAGATGGCTAAACGTAGAATCACAAGACTAGTTAACGCTAATCAACTAGTTAGTTAGTCTTCGTCGTTGCCACTCATTTCAGCTGGGCGTGAAGTCTACGACTCCAAGCCCGTTGAGCTGCCAGCTGGCAGCGCGAAAGATTCCTCTTCGTTTGTTTCGTAATCTCCCGTTGCCTTTCGTTCTTTTCGTTTCTTTCGTAGTTTTTCGTTTTTGCGTCCCTTTGAGGTTTGCGGCCCTGGAGGTGTGTTTACGATTCACGAATGATTCGCGAATCGTTCGTGCTTCGAGTCAAGGGATGTTGATTGTCGCGAATTGTTCTCGTTCGACCTTCGTTTCTTGTTCTTGCTGCAACAAAGTTGCAGGAGTTCACCATTTCTGACACGGTTTAAGCGGGATATGCTGCACAGCTACTTGGGGTGAGACGTCTTTGATGTCTTTATAGGTCCAGGCAAAGACATGTCGATATTGTCGCAGGAGCTTTTCAAGCCGTTTGCGTTGTTTGCGATTGAGATGAGCTTCAACGTGGACAAGATATTCATTGGTTTCATTTGGCTCACTCAAAGAAAGGGTTATAGTTTGTGCAGGGCCTTCATAGGGTGAATTAACAGTTGGCTCACGTTGAGCTTGGGGTAATTGGATTGTGACATCCTCGATCGTATAGTCCTTAAAGTATGCAAGAACATCATGGGCTGGAGATTCGAGGGAGGCCTTGCCTTTTGCTTGCTAGGATAGTGATTGGGAATGTTCGGGGGCTGATGTAGGAACAGAGATATTCTCAAGAACTTCTCTAACAATTGTGAGGTCACCAGGCAGTTGAATTTGAAGCGGTTTTTTTCATTTTCTCTTTCATAGTATGACCACGTGGTTGAGGCTTTGGTGGTGGAAAGGTGTGTGGATGAGGGACGGTTGGTACGTCATGGAGGATCCCATCATCAATTTGAAAGATGGTCTCCTCCTCACAGAGATCCCATGGATAGTGTGAGCGTTTGGGATGGTAGAATTTTGTCTCAGGCTTTTCAATTGCAATCTTGGCAATTGGTTCCACCTTGGAAGCATGTTGCGGATAGGTCCTAAGTGGGAGTGCCTCCATATAATTGAGGATCTGAATATCAGAAATGTCCAAAACTTTTGGGCAATTCTGAATTCGTAAGACATTCTCGTCATTGATGAATAAAGCGTATGATTCATTGATAGATAGCCATGCAACATTTAGTAGCTCATCATGGTGTGGAAGAATATCGATAAAATTGATATTGATGATAGGTGTATCCAGATCAGGTAATTGATCGTGATCGATCGGGAGTGGAGAGGTACAATTATCCTGATGCTGAGCACAGTAATCGGCATTCACACAATCAATGGTAGCTAGACTGTGACTCCAGTTTATGATATCAGTAGATTTAACATAATGACTTTTTTTGTGACTGGACTGGTATGGCTCAAATACTGAGTTGGTGGTTGAGGACCCTTCGTCATGGATGCGTGCAGATTTGAGTTTACCCGTTGAATCAATGGTGACAGAACTGTCACGATTTTCAAAAGTGACTCGGCCTTTGCTCCAGTCATGAACGACTGTGCATTGGTGAGCCACAGATGACCAAGTAGTAATTCATAAGAATAGACATTATTGGAAATATCAAGTACTACGAGATCGACCGAAAACTTGAGACCTCCTAGTTTGATCAGCACGTGTGGAAGGAAACCGGTAGGTCGGACCACACTTTGATCAGCCATCCGAAGCTGACAAGTGGATTTGGCTAGCTTGTCTCTCAGATTCCATTCTATCATGAGGGATGTGGAAATGATATTGACACTGGAGCCACCATCGAGTATTGCTAAAACTTCACGAGATTGATGAGCTGAGATTTTGATGTTGCCTCGTTCGCTGAGTGGATTGGTTAGATGTAAGGGCATTTCAGGCAACTCATCAGTAGTGGTGATGTTATTGGATTGAATCTGTTGTTTCCCCTGGCCAGCATGCTTCTAGAGTACATGGAAAGGAAGAGTGACATTGGCTTGTAGTAAATCTCCCCAAAGAATTTACTACTAGTTCATCCCTCTCATTGCCAATTCTCCTAGTCAAGCTACGATTGCTACTTCCATCACTCTACCATGGTCATTGTCAAATACAAAGGTGATGTAATGCTTCCATGGTCGCTGCCCTGTCAGTGTAGATTTACTGCCACCATTGAGCCACTGCCGATTCAAGAGTGTCATGTATGCTAGTACATTTCTGATTGATGTCATGGACTGGCTGTGAATTCAAGAATGTTGCGCATGGGCTGGTAATATTTTGATTCGTGATTTCGGAAAAGTCCAATGTGAGGAGATCACCCACATACCCATGAGCTATACTACATTTTCCATCTTAAAATGTTGGGTTGCATTGATATGTGATCGTTTTGATAGTGTGTTATTAGCTGTATGAATTTGTCTTGAAATGGTAACCTGGGAGGGTTAAGATTGCCTCAAAAACGCAGGAGGGGAGCATATAGCCACAGTGATTGAAACACATCACATGTGGTAACGAATCAACTCATGCATCTTAAGAACATAGGATCACCTTGCCCAGGGGCTGCTTCTTGAAACACATGAAACCTGAGCAAAGCACACCCAGGCGTCTGCGAACAAGGTGCACTCCTATTTTCAGAATGTTACTTTTGTCTTACAAAACTAAGGAACAACCAAAAAGAGTTCGATATCATGTTTTCCTGTTGAGAAGTTAAACCAATACTGATAAAGAGAGCGCGATGCCAATATATATTCTCGTTGTAAAACATGCAGCCTCCACAACTTTGAGCGAAGTAGTTGTAATGTGGGAGTCAATTCCAGACCTTTGATCTCAGCTCATTGCACATTCAGTTATCTGACTCCACGCTTCTCCTCATCAGAGGATTGTTCATTTGCATGTAGCTATTGATCCATAATATGGCATGAAGCGGCAACAGTATGCCCATCCCATAGTCTAACAAATGGTGTGACAGCGTGAATAGTGACGATGCCCTTGAGTTTCTGTTCACACTTCCCATTCCGTTGTTGAAGATTGATAATAGCAATGAGGGGCAGATTGTGAGTGATTAATCTTGATGAAGAGATGTGGAATTTTTGACCGGAATCGCGAATGCAAGTCACACATGGAAATTATCCGTGGTAGAATAGCTGCAGTCGTCAAGCCCTCCGAGCATTAGTCTGAAAAACCCGAGAATGGGAAGCTGCAGCTCATGAGCCCATGCCCCCTTTGTGGCCCAAATATATGGGTCATTATATATTTTTATAACCTGAAATGAGTTTGTTCCCTTAAACTTTAACATGTGATTTAGCATTTCGATCACGTAAGTTTGAAGTAAAACTTCACATCGGGTTAACATATTTGCTTGTTTACACTTTCAAGGCTTGTTTATATTGCACAGTCGGTGATCCAACCTCCAACATATGTAGACGATAAGAAAGGTTCTCCATTTTGGCCCAACCTTGCAAAGGTAAATAATTGAAATACTGGGCTTAAAAACATGCCTACTTGGAGGAGGTATTTCCAGAATGTATAGTTGACCATTTATGATCAGGAACTACTCCCTCACTCACACGAGCAGTTTATGACTAGGGTTAGACCAAAACAAATGGAAAGTTTCAAAACGCCAAAACTTGACATGC
>MU834082.1:0-49648 GCA_029204225.1 Diphasiastrum complanatum | reverse complement strand
GTCGCCTCAGAGAGCATTTCCTTAGGAATGGTGACTTGCTCAAGGGCAAAAGTCCTTCCTCAGACATAATGCCTTGAGAAGGCGTCTTTCCCTACCGTAATTTTATTTTTATTTTTTTTAATATATTTTGTTTCGTAATTTTTTTTTATGCACCTTTCACATGAAAGATGCGCGTAAAAAAAAAAGTAAAATCTTTTCACTTGTTCGAAAAGTGCATGTCAAAAAATTTTCAAAAAAAAAAAAAGGGAAGAGAGTCACTTTTCTTTTCTTAATTTAAACAGTAAAACTAATATTATTCATACAAATCTTTTCATTAATCTTACCAGCAAAATATTGTAGATTTCTTAAAAAACTAAAAATATTGATGTTTAGTTTGGGTATTTTTAAAGTCTTCATTTCATTTTTTACTTTTTCCATGAATAAAATGGTAATGGCTCTCAGAGCAAAATTTGTGAGAGAAAATAACGCTCCACTTGCCAAAGTAATATTCCTTCCCTCCTTAGAATCATTTGCATCGGCAATGATGTTCCCATCAAAGAAGGACTAGTCATACCTGTAGTGGCATAGAGAGAACACCCTTCATTGTTGTCACATTTTTTCACTTTCATAGGCATCTTCATAGATCTCATAATCAATATTATCATCTTCATTATGATCAAAATGTTGTTCTGCACCATGGTGACCGTCGTCTTTTGAGTTCTTCAAGATCATAGAATTGATCCATGGGCTCATACTGGTCTTCTGCTCCACAATGCACGTGTTGTTGCTCATTCACGCTTATCGCTGCAAACTGATCCTCACAATAGTAAATTGGAATTGATCTTGACCTTGATAATCATCATCATTGAAGTCCAGTTCATCTTGATCATCGAAGGTTTCAAGTACTTTATCTATAGAGCCATCTTCAATGACTGCTTCGTGTTGTTCCTCGCTCTGCTGATCGTTGTTGAAATCTTCAAAGTAATGGTCAAGTTCAAAAGTGTCGTTGTAGTCCTGATACTGATCATCATTAGCCAAATCATCGTTTTGGTCTTGATACTGATTATTATCAGCGATGTCGTCACCTTGGTCATAATCTTTGATGTAATCATCACCTTGATCCCAATATTCCCCCACATCATTGTCACAATCGTCATCACAGTATGACTGATCGTCATCCTCTGGTTCATAATGCCAATCCATTAGAGTCGATGTGGAATAACTAAATCTTGAAACTGTGGATTGCAATTTTGGGGAAGAATTTAGAAATGTAATGGAAACCAGTTTTAACAAGGTGCAATTAAGCAGTGACAATAGGCATGAGTTTTTTCGATTAGAGCAAATAAAAAGGACTTTTGAAAAGGTCAAATTTTGATCCAAATAAGACTTCTACACTGACAATCTTGTTGAGCTAATGAAATTAGCTTTCTACGGCACTGAAATCCGAGCTCAAATGGATGAGATATGGTCAATTAAATGAATAAAATATAAAGTGTAAACAACTTAGGACAAAGGGTCCTAAAATAAAATTAGAAATAAGAAGTACATAATGATGACGAAATGATGACCACTGTACTCAGCGCAGTGAACTGAGCAATTTTTGTTCTTAATGCACTGAATTTTGACGTTAAACACAAAAGTTAAGGCTACACGAAGACAGGGGAAATTACAAACTTAGAAAGGGACCTTTATGGAAAAGTTTGGTTTCTTTGGAGCAGTGGATCGTTGAAGAAAGAAAATCGTAAAATTCTTAGAAATGACGGCAAATATTTTTTTCTTGATTACTTGGGCGAAAGAAAAATATTAAACCGTTAAAGAAATAGGAATAAACGGAAAAAAAAATTTAATCGGGCACGCAAAAGGAAAGAGGGGAATTTGCAAAGAATATTCTTTTCGGAACATTCTGTCAGCGTGGGCAGAGGGGCACAGGCGCGTGGGGCATAGGCAGAGGGACGAGAGAGAGAGAGAGAGAGAGAGAGAGAGAGAGGCGCAGAAGAGAGAGAAAATAGGTAACCACGACTTAGAGAGACAGAGAAGCGTAGAAGAGAGAAAATCTCAACCGACACTAATGAAGCATTCATCAGAGAAAATCTCAACTGACACGAATGAAGCAGAAAATCTCAACCAACACGGATGAAGCACAGAAGAGAAACATGTGTGAGACGGTTGAGGAGTTCACAAATTAGAGGATGTTAGGAAGAATGTCGAGGATCTGTCTGATGCGGAATTCACACTATCTATTGACTTGGAGTCCAACTCTACAGACACTAACATTAGAATTATTACTGTAGATGAAGCTACTGTAAGCACAAATGGAGTTTCCGTGGTTAGTTATACGTTTTCTGATGTGAAAATCAATATCAGTTTAGATCTGAAGAAATGCTCTGGCTGAATTCAGACCCGAATTCAGACCCAAGAAATGCGTAGACTGTCAATCTGCTGATCATGATGGTAGGTCGCTGGTCGGATCAAAGCAGAAAAGGAAGACAGGCAGAGCAGATATGTCTTCGAAAGTAGAGCTGAGGAGCTCTGATGGTCATATGTTTGAAGTGGATGAAGCAGTCACCTTCGAATCTCAGACCGTGAAGAATATGATCGAGGATACCGGCAAAGACAGTGTCGTCCCTCTTCCTAATGTCACAAGCAAGATACTCACCAAGGTTATCTAATATTGTAAGTATCATGTGGACCTGCACAAATCTGGTGATGAAAAGGCGATTCCGGAAGAGGACGTCAAGGCCTGGGATGCGAATTTTGTCAAAGTCGATCAAGCGACTCTGTTGATCTCATTTTGGCTGCAAATTATCTAAATATCAAAAGTTTGCTGGATTTAACATGCCAAATAGTTGCTGATATGATCAAGTAGGATTCAAGAGGGGTAGTTCAGAAGCCCTTGAAAGCAGGATGGACATCCAAAGAAATGGCAAAAATTATCACTAACTAAAATTGGAAAGAAAACATTTAAATGGCCATAACTTGGTCATTATAGCTCCAAATCAAAAAATCTTAGTACCTCCACAAAGCTAAAAGAGAGATCTATTGATCTACAACAAGAAAACACACACACACACACACACACACACACACACACAAATGAGAATTGGATAGTCAAAAACTGAATAAAAAATTGTTGGAAATTGAAAAATCAAAAAAGCTAGAACAAGAAACTCTACCAAATTTAACAAAATCCACCAAATCTGATGGGGAAAGGATCTAATGCTCTGATACCAAAATTGTCATGTGCCAACCTTAGCATTCAAACATCTAATCCATTCATTAAACATCAAATTACAGTGGAAATACAAGAAATCAAGAAACTAGTCAAAAATCAAGAAGATAGCTAAAAGTAGCAAAACTTCACCAAATTAGGCAAAGTAAGGTATCTTTATTCATGATTATTGATCATTCACAAGATAGGGGCTTGATTCTAGAGCATGATCATAGATCTCATGTGATTTTAGGCACATGAACCACTTTTTTCATCAAGAAAGCTCTCAAAGAGAAGCTCCAAGATCTCTTAAAACTCAAAATTACAAAATGAACAATAGCCCCCAAATTTAGCATGGCCTCAACTATTTATAGTGGTCATTTGTGCCTCTACTATAAGTTTGGGGCCTTATTTGTGCCAACCTTAGCATTCAAACATCTAATTCATTAACATCAAATTATAATGGAAATGCAAGAAATCAAGAAACTAGTCCAAAATCAAGAAGATAGCTAAAAGTAGCAAAACTTCACCAATTTATGCAAAGTAAGGTATCTTTATTCATGGTTATTGATCATTCACAAGATAGGGGCCTGATTCTAGAGCATGATCATAGCTCTCATGTGATTTTAGGCACATGAACCACTTTTTTCATCAAGAAAGCTCTCAAAGAGAAGCTCCAAGATCTCTTAAAACTCAAAATTACAAAATGAACAATAACCCCCAAATTTAGCACGATCTCAGCTATTTATAGTGGTCATTTGTGCCTCTACTATAAGTTTGGGGCCTTATTTGGCTAATTCAGGCCTTACAACCATTATTACAAAATCGCTATTCACAAATATAGTGAGGTTGTTCGAGCCACCTTATTAACTGTCCTAATGACTAATTCTAGTATACTTTAGCTCCCAGGCCATATTTGGCAATTCATTAGTAAGCTCATGGGCTAATTACATGAAGCACATGACACTCCCCCTACTTTAAGCATTTTTGCCCTAAAAAATGAAGACCATGTAGCTCTTTGTTGAGTGCCATGTTTCACGAATCCTTTGGCGATAGTCGAATCATATTTGGCCACCTTGAATAAGAAACATCTTTTCTTATATTATTCTTGTCAGTAGCCATCTACCGTTCATCAAATTTTGATGCCTCTGCTTATTGTCGTAGAATAAGATTGTAATGAGAATTCTTCATGAAGAATCTTTGATCTACAACTGATCTCATTGATTTGATAAGATCACTGAAGAAGAGATTGATGAAACACAGGAAAGCCTCAAGTTGCATTAGTTCTGCATGAATTGACGGAATCCAAGCAACAGGACATTCAATACTCTTCTTCCCCAGTATCTCTCTTGATTGGATAGGCTATCCAATTCCAGATGCGTCTATTTTTGTCCCTGCATCTGGTGTTGTCATTGCCTTGTGTACCACTTCATAATGAATGATCTTGATCTCATTTTGAAGTTCCAATGCATCCAATAAATGCAAGCATTCCACATTTGAATTCATCAAGTCCCATGTAGTGAGGGGATTGTTTTGGTTATCTATACGCAAGGAGTTTGATCGTCTTGAATTCCATTCCCATGTCAATCTGTTTTTCTTGTTGATAGGATCGATGCCATCCTCTAACGCAAGAATATTGGATGATTTTGCACCAAATCCCGTCGTTGATATCACATTAGACTCGTTTGTTGGTAGCTCAATGTGAATCTGCTCCAGACCTTGGGATGTATCTATTATTATTGACTTCTTGGAAGCAATACTAATACCAATTTCATCATCGAAAAGTCCGTTGCTGTATTGGTATTTGAATTTTGTATCAGTGTTATATCACTCAGTTGATTCATATTCAGAAATTAATCCAAATAGATCATTGTCAGTAATACAATCATAACCACTGACTTGTGGAGTGGAATGCAATTCCTGACAATCGAATTGTACTCCATGATTTGTTAGCTGCAACTGTAGAAATTCGTTCTGCTCATAATATACCTCTTTATGTTGACCTTTGACCTGATCATTACAGCTATCGAACAAGATTTGATCTGGATTTTCAAATTGGTCTTCATTCACTTGTCCATTGGTGCTTTGCTGATATTGATTTGCCTCCGTGGAAGGTAGATCGATATCGAGACTTCCATGAATACTAATCCACTGTTGTTGAGTTGATGGTGTTTGACTTTCCACAAAATTGACATAGGGACTGGATTATGGCAAATTTTTTTACATGCACATTCTAGCAATCCGGTTGCCGAAAGGTGCACATAATTATTACATGCCTTTCGCTCGAAAAGTGTGTGAAGAAAAAAATTTTACAGCAAAAAAAAGAAAAAAATTTACGTGGCAGAAGGTCGCTTCCTCGGGCTGTTTCACCCAGGGAAGAGCCTACGCCCTCGAGCAGCCCTTCGACTAAACTTGGAAGGTGTCCTCGCCTCCCATAGTCAAATTTTGTGTTGTTAAGAAAGGAGGTGCCTCCCTAAGCAAAATCTAGGTCACCATTATTTTCATTTTTTTTCCTTTTTAATGTACATTCCGAGACAAATTTTCTTTTTGTACATGCACCTTTTATCCAAAACATGCATGTAAAAAAAAACTTATGACAAAAAAATGTTTAAAAAAAGGATAACAATTGTTTTCACGTCAGGGAAGGTCCGCCTCCTCTAGCGTTTCATCGCTGGAAGAGTCTTTTGCCTCCCGGTCTTGGCAAAAAGCCCTTCCCTAGCGGAACGGCCTCAGAGGGTGACATTCTCCCCCCCCCCCCCCCCCCCCCCCTTTAAATCTCAAAAATTTATTGTCGTAAGGTAAGGGGTAATAATTTCCATGAGCTTTACATGTGTAAAGTTGAGCCTTCAAAGTCTTGTGATACACCAATGAAGTCAAATGTAAAGCTCACTATAAGAGGTAATGAAAGGTCCTTTGAGGACATTACTCTCTATAGGAAGCACCATCACAAGACCTGATATAAGCTATTGTGTTGGTCGATTAAGCCAATTAATGCATGATCCAAGTGTGGAACATTGGAAACTAGGCAAGAGGGTATTCAGATACATCTTGGGAACTAGTGATTTTGGCATTGTTTATGGAGGACCATCACCTAACTTGTATGAATTTTCAGATTTGGACTTTGTTGGAGATCAAATGGATAGGAAATACATAAGTGCAGATGCTATTTTCATAGGTGATGGAGCTATCTCTTAGATGTCAAAAAAGAAGAAGCTACTATTTCATTGTCATCTAGTTAGGCCGAGTACAAAGCTCTTACATCTTGTACAAAGGAGATGCTATGGATCAAAAGGATGGTAATGGATTTTCACTTGTCAATCATCTTTTGTGGTAACCTTTCAGCCCAAATATTGGCAAGCAATCCTATTTTTCATGCAAGGAGCAAGCATATTGAAATTGGTTATCATTTTGTGAGAGAACAAGTCATGGCAAAGGAGGTGGAGCTTCAACATGTTTCTTCAAGGGAGTGTGTGGCTGATATCTTCACCAAAGCATTGGGAAAAGACTTAGTCATGAAGCATAGAATCTCACTTGGAGTTATATCTAGATCTATGCTAAAACTAGTTGAAGAGGGAGTGTGAAAAATTGTCAACTCATTTGTTGGATTATTGACATTTTTGGAGGCCAACTTGAAATCTCAACTTAGAGATAGTTTCATATTTGTCAATGAGGGCCTAAATAGTGTTTGTACTATTTTTGGCAAGTAGATAAGTGGATGAGGCCGAGTTTGGACCCATTCTAATTGGCTAAATTTGATACATTGCATCTAGACTAGAATCTCTAGGGTATAGGTGAGTTACCAAGAAAGTACCATTTAGGACAAGTTTAGGGAAACTGGCCAAATGAGATTTTGGAAGCTATAAATAGCAGTACCAGCATGGAGAACATATCATTGTATTCTCATTTTATATGGAGAATTCATCTCTTGAGTTTCTATGTCCATCTCACGTGTTTATCTCTTGATATCTTGATTTTCTATGTGTAGAATGTTGATTTTATGGTTGATATAGGTTCCACATGTGTGAAGAATAGCCTGTTGTTGTTGTTGTATGGACACGGACAATACCATACTATATTTTCATGTTTATGATTATACTTTAGTGATTTATGCAATTCTAGCATGCTAATCTTGATGAATTCTATCTTGTAACTAAATCTAGATGTGCACACCAAATTGGCCCAAGATCTAAGATCCATCTATTGTGTTTTGGATCTGTATTTTTCACACTAGCAAGCATTACAGTACACTATATAGTATGCTAACCAAAACCTATATCAATATTTCTTGTAGTCATTTAGACCGTCACTAATTAAGAAAGTACAGAAGATGGTTTCCATGCTACTTTACATATATAATAAGCATAATGCAGTCTGTTGGAGGTTTGCGGATCCCAAGGCAACCCTAACCCTAGTTAATAAGTGAAAGAGATTTGGCACCCTGCATGTGTAAGTCCAACCCAATGATCACATAGTTATTTGATTAATAAGGAAGTCAATAAAAGGACTTTAGGCCTTTTTGCGGGACTTTTAATGTCGTAGGGCCTAAATGTCAAGTTAGTGAATAAAGTTGGATTTCTCTCCAATTTGGATGGTTCCCATTTTTTTAAAAATTTGAATAATAAGGGAGGCATAAATGGACCAATAGGATTCAGAGGCCAGGGTCCTCTTCTCTACTATAAAAAGAGACCAATTCGAGTTCCTACACATGTTCATTTCTTCTATTCAATAAAGCAGATTGGTTATCTTGTGAAATGAATTGATGAATGTCCTTGCTTCTATCATTTTTCCTCCATCTCTCATGCTTTCTTTGAATTTTACTGATTGTTGGATCTGATTGTTATTGGGATTGCATGTTATTATACTTTTTATGAGAGAGAAAGGGAGAGAGAGAGAAAGAGTAAGCTATCTTTGTTGTGGATCTAGTGTTAGTGGATGTAGTGTTAATGCTTAGGATTAATGGATGTTAGAGTTAGATTTGGATCTTCCATTCACGCTCAAATCTGAACTATGCTATCGCTATCATGGGAACGAATCTATGCGTGACAACTAACTTCATCTCTTGATGCTAGATTGATTAGATCTTGGACGGTTAGGCAAGGAAAGAAACCCACTACAATTTTGGCGCCATTGTCGGGGAGCTACGCCAATTTTTCAATTTGCAGCATGTTTGTTGGATGGTTAACTTGCATTAGGTATCTTGTTGTGGCATGAATAGTGTTAGATCTGCATTTAGGGTTAGTTTTGGAGTGATTTCGCTTGATTTGAGTGGATTTCCTTGTTTAAAATCTAATATGATTGTGAAACAGAGAAAGCTATTCAGATCACCAATCTTAAGATCCATTTGGATTTGAGATATCAGAAAAAGCAACAAAAATTGGTCAAATCTGCCAGATTTTGGTCAACAAGAAGCAAAAATCGTCATCAGAGCTGATAACTTTTTGCCCTCTTTTAGGAAACCTTTGCCGAGTTGCAGACACCTTCGATTTTGATCACAAAATCTTCAGTTTGAAGGGCAAACAATCCTTTCCAGTAGATTTTCAGAAACATCAGAAAAACCATAACCCCAAATCTGTTGGTGGGAATGTTGTTGCTGGTGACTGTTCATGCTCAGGATTGGATCGGCGTGTGGAACACGTAGTTGAAACTCGTTGAACATGTGACTGGACTAAAGATTGAACAAATTTTAACTAAATTTGTTTCGATCTTGCTGTAGTTGACTCAAAGAATAATATGGCAATGAGGTGCAGGAATCAACTCTAACTTGTCATGGATTTCTAGAAGACTCTCGTGCAGTAGCTATTCTTCATGCAAAAATCAGTCACACAAAATAGGTGAAGAGAAACAAGGAAATAAACAAACGTTACAGATAGTGAAAACTGTATAGCACTGTGTTGTTGTCATGAAGATCCTATTGTGATTCATAACTGACGTGACAGGCAGGTAGGATCTTAGTTGGTTGTTTATCTCATTATAAAATGCAACACCTTTGTGATCCATAATAGTGACATTAGGAAAAAAGGCTCCTAATTTTGACCTTGCTTCTAAATCAGCCTTATCATTTTTAGGATCACATATTACTGCCTTTGTAAGGAAGAGTTTGATTAAATCTTGTCTAAATTTATACACATCATTAAATGTGTATACACCAAGCGAGAACTGCAAATACACACAAAATTGAGTTGAGAAATACAGCCGCATTCATAATGAAAAATACATAAAGTAAAAAACAAGTAAGATCATGATGCTCACTTGCTCGATATCGACCGTGTCTTATTGAAAATTATACCACTCAAAAATATCTTTGCATTATAGAGCGTAAACCAGCTGCAACTAAATGCATCTTGTTGTTGGGGAGTCTGCAAAAATGTTGGTACCTTGATTGATTTATTTTTGGTTTAGCCATAGATGTGGCTGAAGTTGGCAATACTTGAAGAATCGTAAGAAGTTGTTTATCAAAACTTCTGTGGCTATTTTCACAAGAATTCATTTTAATGCATACAGGTTTTACCACCCCATCCAAAATAGCGGCCATGGAAATTATATTTAAACTCCAATGCAGCCTGCAAAACAAATTTCATTTTTATTAATCAGTTTTTTGACATCTTACCAAAGTAAAGCTAACAGTACAACAAATAACTCTCAATACTATACTTACTTGGATGCATAAGAAACCACGAATAGTTTTGCAGTTGGATTGCATTGTATAAAAATCCTCTTCAAAAGTTTCAATGCTTCATCGTTGTGCATTAGATTTTGTTCCACGCAAAGATCAATGATGATGAAAACTTCTTTTCTTGAATCTTGACTAATGGCGTATTGCAGTAACACCAGCCCACCATCAATTATAACATTTGTTACATATTCTCTTTTTTTTCTTAAGAACGTTACAATCAAAATCATGAAATTGTAATATATAATCAACCTCTGCAATAGTTAGAGAAAAGTAACCATTGAGTCCATCAATTTTCTTACTAATAATTTTCTTGTATTCATTATAGTAATCAGATTCAAAAAATTCTTGAGTAGGATTATAAGGAGTATGTACAAGAACATTCAATTTATTTATGGTATTCTCAAGCAATTGTGATACATCATGATTAGAAATTAGTGAAAATATAGTATCGACAGTCTTTTTTGAAACATCTTCTAAACTGCGTTCCTCTACATCTGTACTTGACCCGCTATCAGATTTAAGAGTTTCATTATTATTAGTATTATGTTTCTTTGCCCTTTTACTACGTATTCCCTTTCTCGTGAATTCCTCGACGTCTTGGGATCACTTTGGTTTTGCTTGCTTGCGAGTCGTCTGTGTGGGAAGGTTTGTTCTATCCATTGGAGGTGGACGAGTCGTAGAGGCCTCAACCTTGTGAAGACCAGAACTTCTATCTCCTAATCTAGATAAAAGTTGAAAATCTTTGGGCATAATGGTGACATGCTTTGCATGGATGGCAAGCAGGAAGGAATCCTCAAAAAATTGAGCTTGAGAATCTTCATAGGCTTCTTGAAGAACCATAATAGCTGAGACTGTAAAACGATTGTACTTGTCTAGATTCTCTTTGGTGATTTTACATACCAAATAATAGAATGGAGCCTTTGGAATCATAAGCTCCGTTGACCTTTGATACTTTTTTATCTCTCTCATCCAATGGCTTCTTCTCATCGATGTTCTCTTATCAGTACCAGGCGACCTGAGGCTCAAAACTTCACCTTGAACTGGATTGGGATGCTGATTAGTCTTGGTTGTTTGCTTTGCTCTAGCCATAACAAGGGATCTGACAAAGGCTCAAAAAGATGGTGATGAAGCTAAAAAATTTAAAGTGTATGAAATGGATATTGGACTTATGTACAAATAGTAAATAGATACCTTATGGGCGTCTATAGGTGCGCACTAATCATATATGCGAAAACTAAAAAAAGAATGTGTCACGATTGGGTTCAATGAAATTTATATACAAAACATGTTAGCCCACACGTGTGGAGTCAAACTTGAAATCCACGTGTTCAATTTTTATTGGTAAAACTAAATGCATGGACAAGTGGCATCATATTATTCCTTGACCTCTGACATGTTAGTGACCATCATCATTAGGATTCTGACACGTGTCAGGAACTAAGTGAACTGTCAACTAATAGGCACATGCCACATGTCCGAATATTGAATATGTGCTTACGCTACTAATTCATGCCTCTCATTGTGCCAAAATGCGCACTCAACCGATATGAGTATGTATTTATGTAAACCATTGTTCCGATAATAAAGTTCAAAAAATTTATTGTTAAAAAAAAACTATAAATATGAGACACCTTCCTCATTTTCACAACTCTAGTTTTGCCTTTTTATGTTCAAGATTTTTTTTGCATTAGTCGCTTTATGTGATTTAGTTGTTTTTCTTACGAGTTCTAGCCCACCGTTTTACTAGGTTTACTATTCCACACCGTCATGGAGAATGCTAGGATTGAGGTTTCAAGACTTCTATGTGGTACAGAGTTTGAACATCAGATAGATAGGATCTTTCCCATCTTCTGTGCCACAATAGATACACTAGCTAGGGCCAAAGCTAACGCAGAAAGTGTGTCATTTGCCATGGATTGTATGAATACAACACTTTTTCCGTATAATATAAGTTTTTGATTCAGATATTGCATGGATTCCATACAACTCAATAACATACATATGGAAGAGTGATAGACCATTTGTAGCTAGACTCAATAGATTTTTGAATAATCTGTCTAGAAATCACTATAGAATTTTGACTGTTGAGGAGCAGCGTAGGAACAATTTGTTGAACATAGGTTCAAAGATCATTTCAGGTGAGATGGTCTTTGTATTCTTGCTTTCTGAACATACAACTGTTCCAATGCCTGTTGACTCACAGGAGGCCATTTTATGCTATGAACTAAACGAGGTTGATGAGGAGCAACCAATAAATGAAGAAGAAGAAAGAGCACTCTCCTTGCAGCAATTCTCTGAGTCATCTCCAGAAACCAGTGAGGCAAATGAGACAATGCTGCAAATCAGGAGCCTATCTCCAGTCATCATCAATGGCAGAGAGTACATTTTTTTTCATGATCTACAACATATTCTCCATCTGCGAGAGGATTGCTAAAATTGGCAAAAGCTAACTTGATCAAATCTTGTAAATACCATTATGACTAGTACATATCATCATTAGACATGTGTGGGGCCTGTTCCCACGTGCGGAATAAATGCATTTATCTCATAGATGAGTCATATGGGTTGTACATACCATTTCATTTGAGATCTAGTGGCTAATGGTCATTGACGGGCAGCCGAAGGGGAGGGTCAATGGTCGTTGACAGGTGGCCGATGGACATTGACGGGTGGTTGATGGTCATTGACGGGTGGCCGAAGGGAGTGTCGCATTTTTCGGGTGGGCAGAAAGCGGCTTGTGCATGGGAGACCTTCGCAGTTTACTTGAAGAAACCTTCGCAATCTTAAAGGTACCTTCGCATTTTGAAGGGCACCTTCACATTTTTCCATAAGTAGGGAAAAAGCCGAAGGTCAATAACCTTCGCATTTTTCTAAGGGCACCTTTGTATTTTTTCAGAAGTTGGAAAAAGACCGAAGGTCAACAGCCTTCGCATTTTTTGCATTTTTCCGAAGGTGTAAAAATGGTTTTCAAGGCATTTGGAGATAGGAAAAACCCGAAGGTTATTCAAAAATATTTTCTAAGGATTTATTACACAGTGTCGCATTTTCTAAGTGTTTTTGACTTAGTGTTGTATGTTCTTCATGACCAAAAATTGCGAACTGTGCGACGAAACTTCGCATTACCCCCATTGTTGCATTCTACGAGAGGGGGAATGTCACATTTTTTGGGAGGGCAGCAAGCAGCTGATGCATGGGATACCTTCGCATTTCACTTAAAGGCACCTTTGCAATTTTAAGGGAAAACCTGAAGGTTAGCCAAAATATTTTCTAAGGCATTTTTGACACAGTGTCGCATTTATCTGGAGGGGCCAAAAAAAAGGTTGTCTATGTTTAAGGGAGGTGGTGTGTTTAAAAAATCAAAATTGCATTTAGAAAATAGAATTCAAATATATAAATACTGTTTAGAATCTTAAGTTGATAATTGTTTTATTTTTTTTTGTATAATAAATTATATAATAATCAAATGGATTTTCTCATTAGCTTTGCCGTAATTCTTAATGAAATAGAATTTACAGCAACAACATATTTTTGTACACCATTTTGAGTATTGGCAATTTTCATAAAAAAAATTTAACAAACAAAGAGATCTCTAGGTCAATATTTTTTACAAAGACTTGAGACAATTTTTACCTTCTACAATCCCTAATAATGTATTAGAGACGACAAATTTTGGGAGTTCAAATTTGGCATAATGTCGTGTGCCAGGCACCTTCCATAATATTGTGTACCCAACGCATTCAGTAATACTTAAAGGCAATAACTCAAAAGATTATCGTATGTTGTTAAAGAGCATTAAATAGTGCAAAGCTTGTGATGCCTGAGGAAATGCTAGCTTTGAACACGCCTCACAAGTTGGAGTCCACTCGACATGAAAATACAAAGATTATACAAAACAAAACACAAATTAACACAAAGAAAGCTCTCTATCTCTCATCTTTTCATCATAATCAAAAAATTTCTGCATATTGCAAAGAATACATACATACATAGATGGGCAGCACCCTCATCTTACACCCAAACCCAAAAAGACATAATTGTTTTAATTTTTCTTTTGTATATATAAATTATATAATAATCAAATGGATTTTCTCATTAGCTTTGCCGTAATTCTTAATGAAATAGAATTTACAGCGGCAACATATTTTTGTACACCATTTTGAGTATTGGCAATTTTCTTAAAAAACATTTAACAAACAAAGAGGTCTCTAGGTCAATATATCTTAAAAAGACTTGAGACAATTTTTACCTTCTACAATTCCTAGTAATGTATTAGAGACGACAAATTTTGGGAGTCCAAATTTGGCATAATGCTGTGTGCCAGGCACCTTCCATAATATTGTGTACCCAACGCATTCAGTAATACTTAAAGGCAATAACTCAAAAGATTATCGTATGTTGTTGAAGAGCATTAAATAGTGCAAAGCTTGTGATGCCTGAGGAAATGCTAGCTTTGAACATGTCTCACAAGTTGGAGTCCACTCGACATGAAAATACAAGGATTATACAAAACAAAACACAAATTGACACAAAGAAAGCTCTCTATCTCTCATCTTTATCATAATCAAAAAATTTCTGCATATTGCAAAGAATACATACATACATAGATGGGCAGCGCCCTCAACTTACACCCAAACCCAAAAAGACATAACCCTCTTAAACTTAGACTTCTTAGAAGATTTGTTCTTCTGAGTAAATAGAGCATTTTTTGAATCACCATTGTCGTCATAGCGTTCACGAGCTTCTACTTCTTCTTTCACTCAGTCTATTGCCTTTTGAAGTGTCATTGTCGCATCTTTCGCCAATAAGGTTCGAGTTGTGTGGAATGCCCTAGGTAAGGCTTAAAGAAAATAACTAAGCTGCTTTTTCTTAGAAATTATATTTTCTGCACCAAAATTCTGCAAGGAAACAAACAGATCTTTCATCTTTCACACGAATGTGTTTAGGTCTTTGTCGTCCCACTGTAGGTAAGTTAATTGGTCTTCCAAGAACATGATCTGATTACGAGATCGAGTTTCATTTTTGGTTTGCAATTCTTCCCATAAATTTTTTGCGTTCGAAATTGATGTAAGATATAGCATTATGATCACATAGTTATTTGATAATTATAAAGTCAATAAAAGGACTTTAGGCCTTTTTGCGGAACGTTTAATGTCAAGTTAGTGAATAAAGTTGGGACTCCCACCAAAATTGGTTCAAATTCAAATTCAAATAGGTTCCCTCCAAAAATTGAATGAGTTCCTACTCTTTTTTAAATATGAATAGTTAGGGAGGTAGAAATGGGCCAATAGGATTGTGAGGCCAGAGTCCTCTTCTCTACTATAAAAAGGGGCAAACTCGAGTCTGCTACACATGTTCATATCCTCATTTCAATACAACCATATTGGTTCTCTTATGGAATGGATTTGTGAATGTCCTTGCTCTCTATCTTTTCCATCCATCTCTCATACTTTTGTTGTGTTTGTTAATTGTTGGATCTGATTAATATTAGAATTGCTATTTCTTATGCTTTTTGTGAGAGAGTAAGGGAGAGAGAGAATGTCATGCACTGAAGATGCCTCAAAGGTCAATTTCACACTAGTGTAGATCAAGCTAAAATCAATCTAACTTTATAAAAATGACTTATGTACATTCTTTCACACGTGGGAACAGACTCCACACACGTGAGATCCTATGAAGCTCAAATAACTTGAGATCTACAAGGTACATCAAGTTGGAAGTGATATTTTAACACTCCTCCTCACTTCTAACTTGGCAAGTCTAATGTACATATATGTACAACTCCAAGAGCATCTCTTAACTTGAAAAATGAATCTTTAGCCAAAGGTTTGGTTAAGATATCACCTATGCACTTGGATGAAGGCACATGATGAAGTTGAACCATACATAAACAAAAGTTATAACTAAAAAATGTGTCAAAAGAGGATGTATGGGGTGCCCACCCCCTATACATCCTCACTCCCCATGCACATACATGTGTCCAAAACCATAAATAGTTTTATATATATAGATAATAATGGGGAGGGCCATGCATCCTCCTCCCCATACATGCATCCTTTTTTTAGATTTTAGTTCAAAAAATGTGTATGCATGTGTGAGGGGAGGAGGATGCATGGGTCCCACCCATGCATAAAAAAGTGTATATAAGCTTAAATATATATATACTAGTTGTGAGTGCCCGTCGTTGACGGGCAATGGCAGCCAATCTAGGTGACGGCCGATGATTTGAAAATTCAGTATGTTGTTGATAGGAAATGATTTTCCGATCTAGGTGGCGGTCGATGATCTAGTGGTATGCCCGTCGTTGATGGGCGGCCGACGATCTAGGTGACGGCCGATGATTTGGATAGCGGTTGATGGTTTAGGAGGAAAGTCAATGGTCATTGACGGGCGGCCGAAGGGGAGGGCCAATGGTCATTGACGGGTGACCGATGGACATTGACGGGTGGTTGATGGTCATTGACGGGTGGCCGAAGGGAGTGTCGCATTTTTCAGGTGGGCAGAAAGCGGCTTGTGCATGGGAGACCTTCGTAGTTTACTTAAAGAAATCTTCGCAATCTTAAAGGTACCTTCGCATTTTGAAGGCCACCTTCGCATTTTTCCATAAGTTGGAAAAAAGCCGAAGGTCAACAACCTTCGCATTTTAGTAAGGGCACCTTCGCATTTTTTCAGAAGTTGGAAAAAGACCAAAGGTCAACAACCTTTGCATTTTTTGCATTTTTCCGAAGGTGTAAAAATGGTTTTCAAGGCATTTGGAGATAGGAAAAACCTAAAGGTTAGTCAAAAATATTTTCTAAGGCATTTTTTACACAGTGTCGCATTTTCTAAGTGTTTTTGACTTAGTGTTGTATGTTCTTCATGACCAAAAATTGCGAACTGTGCGACGAAACTTCGCATTACCCCCATTGTCGCATTCTACGAGAGGGGGAATGTCACATTTTTTGGGAGGGCAGCAAGCAGCTGATGCATGGGAGACCTTCGCATTTCACTTAAAGGCACCTTTGCAATTTTAAGGGAAAACCTGAAGGTTAGCCAAAAATATTTTCTAAGGCATTTTGACACAGTGTCGCATTTATCTGGAGGGCCCAAAAAAATGGTTGTCTATGTTTAAGGGAGGTGGTGTGTTTAAAAAATCAAAATTGCTTTTAGAAAATAGAATTCAAATATTTAAATACTGTTTAGAATCTTAAGTTGATAATTGTTTAATTTTTTTTTTGTATAGTAAATTATATAATAATCGAATGGATTTTCTCATTAGCTTTGCCATAACTTTTAATGAAATAGAATTTACAGCGACAACATATTTTTGTACACAATTTTGAGTATTGGCAATTTTCATTAAAAAATTTTAACAAACAAAGAGATCTCTAAGTCAATATATCTTAAAAAGACTTGAGACAATTTTTACCTTCTACAATCCCTAGTAATGTATTAGAGACGACAAATTTTGGGAGTCCAAATTTGGCATAATGTAGTGTGCCAAACACCTTCCATAATATTGTGTACCCAACGCATTCAGTAATACTTAAAGGCAATAACTCAAAAGATTATTGTATGTTGTTGAAGAGCATTAAATAGTGCAAAGCTTGTGATGCCCGAGGAAATGCTAGCTTTGAACACGCCTCATAAGTTGGAGTCCACTCGACATGAAAATACAAAGATTATACAAAACAAAACACAAATTGACACAAAGAAAGCTCTCTATCTCTCATCTTTTCATCATAATCAAAAAAATTTCTGCATATTGCAAAGGATACATACATACATAGATGGGCAGCGCCCTCATCTTACACCCAAACCCAAAAAGACATGATTGTTTTAATTTTTCTTTTGTATATATAAATTATATAATAATCAAATGGATTTTCTCATTAGCTTTGCCGTAATTCTTAATGAAATAGAATTTACAGCGACAACATATTTTTGTACACCATTTTGAGTATTGGGAATTTTCTTAAAAAACATTTAACAAACAAAGAGGTCTCTAGGTCAATATATCTTAAAAAGACTTGAGACAATTTTTACCTTCTACAATTCCTAGTAATGTATTAGAGACGACAAATTTTGGGAGTCCAAATTTGGCATAATGTCGTGTGCCAGGCACCTTCCATAATATTGTGTACCCAACGCATTCAGTAATACTTAAAGGCAATAACTCAAAAGATTATCGTATGTTGTTGAAGAGCATTAAATAGTGCAAAGCTTGTGATGCTGGAGGAAATGCTAGCTTTGAACATGTCTCACAAGTTGGAGTCCACTCGACATGAAAATACAAGGATTATACAAAACAAAACACAAATTGACACAAAGAAAGCTCTCTATCTCTCATCTTTTTATCATAATCAAAAAAATTCTGCATAGTGCAAAGAATACATACATACATAGATAGGCAGCTCCTCAACTTACACCCAAACCCAAAAAGACATAACCCCCCCCCCGCCCCCCCACACAAACACACACACACATTCTTAGCACTGACACTCACACCTGCTTTGTTGTATATGATTTGATGCAAAACCCAAAAAGTTGCATATGATCTAATGCCAAACCCACAAAGCTGTATATGAGGTAATGCCCTGCAAACTTTTCAGACCAGAAAGCCATGCCAAGGCAATACTTTCGAGGTGGAACATGTGATGCTATAGATCCACATAAAATGTTTCAAATATTTAGTCATGCCTCAAAGATGAGAAGCTTCACTGCCATCTCCAAGATCAGAAGTTCAAGCCATCCATCTGAAGAGACTTCTACAAAAAGCACCAAAGAATATGTAGACTTCAGTAATTAGTGAATATCCTTACAGCCAGGGTGTACCGTTGATGAACTCATATTGCAATGTGACATTAACTTCACAGCCTCCAAAGCACCTATTACAGTTGAAAGCAGAAAGATTTTTGAATATAAAATTATGCAGTTAAAACTCCAATTTCAGCTTAAAACGTTCAGATTAGATGATAAGTTGGTAGCCTCATCCTATGATGCCCTGATGAGGAATGATGAAGCATTTAGCGACATTCTCTCATCAACAATAAATTGGAGAAATAGTAAAATGCGTTTGAAGAGAGAGAGAGAGAGAGAGAGAGAGAGAGAGAGAGAGAGAGAGAGAGAGAGAGAGGTCTATGAAGAAATGACATCATCACATAAAAACTTCATAGTAAAATCTAAAACAACAAACCCTTCCTTCAGCTCATAGACTCCACCTTTTGATGCTCTTGGTTTTGGAAGATCATAATCAAACATCAGTACTTTGCCGGCCTCAATGGATGGCAGAACGTTGCACTCCTCTGTCAACGATGAAGGACAGAGACAGATTTCTCCTATGTCAATCCTTCCTGTGATGTGGGAGAATTTGTTACCTGCATCTACGAATAAATTCTAATAAGTTGTCCATGAACCATTGGGAAAACAATACAATGTGCCTAAAATTTAAAATCTAAATAAGTGAACGTTTCATCCTTTGAAAAGGTTTTTCATTTCAACTAAGTCCATATCTGTTTATATCGACAAAACAGTGTTTGTTATCACAAACATCAATTCCTTTATCAAAGTTTATCTTAGGTGTGAAGTAAACCCTCTATAACAACCAACCTATGTTTGAATCAGCGCAACGGCTTTGGACTCTAAAATTATCATAATTTATGAATCGTACGATTTCTAAAAACTCCAAGGTTGGCTGTTTGGTCAGCTCCCTGCGGAAGCTGCTTATCCAAGAAGGTTTATCAAGATCCTCTAGATAAGCCTGTGATTGCATCTACACTGAGAGCCTCGAGTATAAAACATAGACTAAATATCTGAGAACATGATAAAAATCAGAAACAGTCAGTGTCTTACCATCTGAACTGTTGATTTGTTCCACTCTCCATTAAAGACATTCCTTCCATCCATCAGAATTCAAGAGGTCTCATCCCATAAAAAACACATAAGAGACTGAGAGAGGTTTTGCATTTAGAGAAGTTTCGAATAGCAAAGTCGCATAGCTGGTCGTAGAGAACTGGCATAGTGCATTCCGTGTAAAAAATTGAATCCATTTGCGAAGCCGCCACCATGGATCAAACCATCCAGTGCAGCTATATTCATCATTTGCACGGCATTTCAGAGCAAGACCTTAGAAAACGTTCCATCTTTGGGATGTGACCATGCCTCCTTGTCCAGTGTACACCACAGTTTCGCCCATATCCATGTCATCACTGTAATATTCATCTGTGCTGATTACAACACTAATTGCAACAGAAACACCAAAGGCAGAATCCTTTGCTAGTATGTAATCAATGCCAGCTCTGATTTGCTTATGGACACCCAAAATATACATCTGTATTCTGAAATTGAAACAATCCCCCACATTCATGCCAGCTACGTCTCCTATCACCTTCTGCTGTTTCATCCACAACCCTCTTTCCTTCATGATAGATGCTACTTTAAGATCTGTTCTTCCCCTCGCCCTCGCCCTCCCCTGGGCCCAGCCCATCTTCGTGCTCCAGGCACTCCTTTCGGATTTGCTCAAAAGTGAGATGCAAATGCTGCACCGCATGTCCTCTCTCTCTCTCTCAACTGCTAAGATACCAGGAAGAAATAGTGAATTACTTAAAATCCTCACCACCTTCGTTAGACCACAACCTCTCACTGTGCTCATCAATACATGTGGGATCGCAGAACAGCTGAAAGCTTTCATGCCAAATCAAGTTGGCAAGGATGTGCGCGTCTGCCCTAGAGTAGAACCCAATCTCCTGGTTGGGAGGGCAAGGCGCATTTCTCTTGACCTCAATTGGCAACGAAAATAGCCGCCACATCTGCTCTTCTAGTCTGCGAAGCAGATCAGAACTCAGTCCATGGTTGAAAATACGTATGAACCCCCACTCTTGGCAGGCTTTGGCCAGATCCTTGAGAGGCTGTCCCAGCTCCTCATCACCTGCGGAAGCTCCTCATCACCTGCGTTCCGCAGCTTTTGAAGATCGGCATCATCGTACTTGCCTCCCCACTGCTGCTACCTTCTCCTTCTTCTATCCCTATAACTGAAGGCTCCATAGATGGCTTGAGAGAGAGAGTGAATTGGAAATTGGAAATGTGTGTGTGGGTAAAAATAAAAACAAAAATAAGATTCTAGTTGTGGTTTTTTGCTCGCATTTTTTTTTAAGCGTTTTTTTTATTTTTTTTTTGCAAATGAGTGACGTTTTTTGCGGGCACAGCGTGACATTTTTGGCGGCAAAACACATAATGGAGGCTCATCTTCATAAAAATGCATTTTTATTTTAACCTTTTTCATGAAAAGTTTGATAATTTAAAAAATTCCTTAAAGCACTCTTCAAATTTTTGATAATGAAAGTCTTATTTGTTTAACACCTTTCATCATGAAAGTATATATATGCACTTCAAAATAGTATGTGTGTTGGTAAAGGATAATTTGAATTTGGAATGGGTCCCTTAGATGCATGCATGGGAGGAGGGCCATGCATCCTTTTCCTCATACATGCATCCTCCTCCCCAAGTTTTTTAATTAGAAAAAGCTCATGCATGGGTGAGGGGAGGATAATGCATGGGTGCACCCATACACATGAGCAAAAGTGTACATAAGTTTAAATATATATATAGATATTAGTAAAAAGTACCCATTGTTGATGGCTAATGGAGGCCGATCTCTATAGAAATGTATTTTTATTTTAACCTTTCCCGTGGAAAGTCTAATAATTTAAAAAATCCCTAGAGCACCTTTCAATTTTATTGTCTCTTTTACTCCCCTCACCCCATCTCCCTCTTTTTTTTTAATTGTGCATTTTTTGGCCTATGGATAAAAGCTTGTGGGTAACGATTTAGGAGTTAAAGCTAATGAGTTTGGGCTTGTGGTTAAACATTCCTAAAAATGACGGGCCAAGATAAGAATTTGAAGGATTGAAAACAAAAAAAAACCAGTTTAAGGTAGTCAAGAAAATTTTTATGTTCATGATTTATGGGTAAAACTTTGATAATTTAAAATAAATAAGAAATCCAAGTAATAAAGATTATTGGCTAAAGTTTAAAGCACATTGAAGTGTGTGAAAAAAACAAAACCTTAACTTCAAATTTTAGGTATCTGAATTTAGTAAGTCGGAGAATCTTTTTGGGGTCCACCTCTAAATGCACACAATGTGCAAATGTATGGGGATATGCACACTCCCCATACATGCATCCTCCTTCCCAAGTTTTTTAGTTAAAAAAAGCTTATGCATGGGTGAGGGGAGGAGGATGCATGGGTGCACCCATACGCATGCACAAAATTATACATAAGTTTAAATGTATATATAAATATATATATACATATATACATATATTTACTAAAATCTGAGGAGCCCACCCGCAGCGGTGGGTGTACACGGATTGCTAAGTTGTAACACCAAGGAGTCAAAACAAAATGTTTTCACATGGATTGATGACTTGGACAAAGGCCATCAAAACTCTATAAAAAGATGTTCACCTCGAGGTTCGTTTCTTTTAGAACCGCCCTCTGGAAGCTCAAGAAGCTCAGGAAGCTCATGCAAGTCATTTTTAAAATTTATGCAGTTGAGCGCTTAAAGGTAAACTCTTCAGTACACTTGTTAGTATGTTTTTGATTTATTTAAGTATTTTTTAAGCTCTTAAGTAATATATATATATATATATATAACATACACTTAATATACTAATATGACATCTCTATATAGATAACACACACACACACACACACACACACATATCTATATAGTATAAAACTATTTTAGAGAGAGAATGTGTGTTTTGCCGCCAAAAATATCATGCTGTGTCGCCGAAAATGTCATGTTGTGCTCGCTAAAAACATCACTCATTTGCAAAGAAAAGAGAAAAAAACATTTGAGAAAAAATGTGTGTAAAAAACCACACATACAAGTCTTTTTTTTGTTTTTTTTTGGGCGCGCGCGCGCCCACACACACACACACACACAATTTTATCAAGTTTGGGGAGGAATTGTTCATCAAGTATAGTTTCAACCGTCCTCTACCCAAATGTTTGCAAAAGACAATAAGTCAGATGTGAAGATTTAAATTTTGTTGATATGCAGAGATGTATAATCCATGCATCTTGATTGTATTTGGTTTGTGTCATTAAATATGTCAAATGTTAGGAGCATTATTGATCAAGTATTATTCGTCATTTGCCTAGATGTTTACATAAGATAGTAAGTGAAAGCTAATGAATGTGAAATTTATAAATATGTAAATATTTAGAAGCGTGCAATTCTTTGAATTCATTGAATGTTAACAAGTTGAAAAGAAAAATGTTCTAATAGATACATTGGTATGTTCATACTTTTTAAACAAAGAGGTAATTTATATTCATATGCAACATTTAGTTTTATCAAGTATTGGGAGGAAATGTTTATCAAGCATTGCTTCAACCTACTTCTTGTTGGTATATAGGATTCTTCATCCTCATTTGGCGTTGGAGATAATAATCCTCGTAATGGTCGACATAGACAACGAATGCAATACAACGATCCTCATATAAAGCAATTACCTCATCGTCTACGTCAAGGCTTAAAAGAGATGATGAAAATTGATGAGCACATTAATCAAGAGACTAATGCGTCTGAATCTAGCTCATCTAGATCTACTTCTTCGCAAACAAGTTCCAACGATGAAAATGAGCTTCCAATGAATGAAGAATTTGAAGTCATGAGAGACATTTGGATGATATGTACGAGAACAATAGTGTAGCTAGACACAATGAACAAGATGAGAAGGCACTTTTGTCTAAAGAAGAAAAAAAATTGTGAGAAGAATCAAAGATCGCATTGTATCCTAGAGCAAAGACATCTCGTTTGGCGACTTCTCTACTTCTATTAAATCTTCAAGCCAAATATAGATGGAGTGACCAAAGCCTCACATCATTATTTGAGTAATTTTTTTTTCATCTACTTGTCTTTTCTGCTTTGAAACAAAATTTACAATTTGAACATCTAGTAATAATTGTCGTGAAGCTTTTTGGAAGGTGGCATTGTGGCTTGATGGAGAAGCATTAGCTCCTATTCATATGTTGTGGCTAAGCTTAAAAACTTCTTAAGGTGCATAAAAAAAGGGGGATCTAAAAAAAAAATACAAAGTAAAGGCTAATAATGGTGTGGGTGTAAACTTTTGCCTATTGAATTTGAGGTGAAAACTTTTTGTATTCAAGCTCAACGAACATATGAATACTGTATTAACAAAAGGTTGACCAATTTTGAAGAACTAGTTGAAGCTCGTGCGAATTCACACAAATTAACAGAGGAAATCCAGGAGCAAAGGAGGAAGAAGTATGATAGTCGTATCAGAAAATGTAATCTTAAAGCTGATGACTTTGCACTGATATATGACAGTCGACATCAAAAGTTCCCCGGAAACCTCCATATGAGATGGCTTGGACCTTATAAAGTCATAGAGGTGTTGAGAATGCTTCTGCACAACTTCAATCACTTGAAGGTGAACTATTACCTACACGTATAAATAGGTCTAGACTGAAGAAATACTACATTTGACCATAATTTTTTTTTATTCTTATTCTTTTCTAGTATTTTCTGGTATTTTCTGGTAATTTCTACCACCTTCCAACATTTTTCAAAGTGTTTTCGAGAAATTTAATCTGTAGATCGAAATGTGTTTTAATTTTTGCGGACCGTTTTTGAGAATTTTTCTAGAATTTTTCTAGCAATTTTCTCCATTTTTTTGGAGAAATTTTCTAGTATCTTACCAAAATTTTCGAAAAATTTTCGTGAATTTCTGTATCATTTTCTAGGATCCTACGAGAAGCTTTCGCGAAACTTTCTAGAATCTTTCTAGCATATTTTTGAGAATCTCTCGAGAATCTCTACACCTACTTTTCTGTATTCCTCCATTAAAGATGATGGCCACGTGAACACTATTCACACGTGTGTCCGCCCACATATCAAAACGGATATTGTTTCTTATTTATTTATTTCTTTTCTTTTCACAAACTATCTTTCGTCATTACGATCGATCTGTCAAATCATAGTTTAAAACTCTGAGCCGTGCATGTCCTCAATAAATGGAAATGACAGATGTCATGTCACCATGCCACATCATTATCCCTTCCACACCGCTACTGCATAATATAGTTATTTTCCATTTTTCTTCCTCAAATTTTTTTCCTACGATTACATGTTTTTCTGCGCTCACTCTCTTTGTGATCAAAGCGATCTTTTACACTCTATTGCGAACTGCAGAGCTATCGTCAATCATTCGACGCAATGGCTTCTGGATCGAGCTCTAGCTCTACTCTTATTTGGAAAGCATGCGCAAGAATCTGCCTGGCATCCATCCAGTCCTTTTTGGATCAATGCAGGTTGGGTGATCTGAAAGTGGATCCTTCCATTATCCTATCTGAAGTTAGTACTGAATTTGTGAACTCCATCCACTCAATCTCTAAGGTGGACTTCAAAGTACATGTACATCGAACATTTCTCGATTCTCTGTTGACACCTTAATCAGCCGGAGTGTAGTACTACTATACTACTCTGATAACATCTCACCTGTAGAACGCATTTTCTATCGATTTGATAGAGGCCAGATTGTTGTTCTAATCCAATTTTGATCTAGGATTGGTTGGGTGGTTTGGCTCCATAGTCTCTCTTATTGTGTTCTCCTATCCTCATCTTAGGGGCAGTCCTTTAGGGTCATTATACCTACTATTTTTGGGACTAGATTCAATGTACCCAACACTCAAATTTGAATCTACTCAAACTCGACTCCTACATTTCCACACTTTTGAAAAATGTTCATCCAAATATTTTTAGACTCATATAACTTTGAAAAGTCAACTTTTAAATCTAATATGAAATTTGACCTCAATTGCCAAATATACAAATATGACCAAAATAAACTAAACTAGTTGAATTTCTCACAGATCGCGCGGTTATTTGATTAGTTAGAAGTTAATAAAAGGACTTTAGGCCTTTTTGCGAGAATTAAATGTTGCAAATTCTAATAGTCAAGTTAGTGAATAAAAAGGGCTCCCCCCAAATTTCAAATTTCAAATAATAAGAAAGGTGGAAACTGGCCAATAGGATTTGAGGCCAAAGCCCTAAGATCCACTATATATAGTGGTGCTTTGTGATTCATATTACATGTTCATTTCAATAAAGCAGGTGGAACCTCTTACAAATTGAAATTGGATGTCCTTGCTCTTCCTCTTTCTTTCTTCATCTCTCATGTTTTATTTGGATACTTCTATTTCTTAGGTTTGCTAATTGTTAGGATTTGATTATTGTTTCCATCTCTGTGTGTGTGTGTGTGTGTGTGTGTGTGTGTGTGTGAGAGAGAGAGAGAGAGAGAGAGAGAGAGAGAGAGAGAGAGAGAGAGAGAGAGAGAGAGAGATAGAGAGAGAGAGAGAGAGAGAGAGAGAGAGAAGTAAGCTTTACCTTTGTTTGAGTAGTGTTAATGACTAAAGTGTTAATCAAAGTGTAGATGTGGATTCATAAGCATGTGCTTGATTATGAACCATGTTATATCTCCTACGGGATCGAATCTCCATGTGACAAGAAGATAATCAACTTCATCTCTTGATGCCTAATTGAGCTTGGATCTAGGTTTGAAGGTGCCTTCTTAGATATTCCTTCTACATTAAAGTCGTTGTTAATGTCTTCAAAGTGTACTTGAAGAATATTCCATATTCTAGGACATCCTGTCCTTTCATTCCCATAGAGTTGTTGATCATTTAGTGTACCTTAATGTTGTTCACCAACTCTCGGAGGTATTCTAGTGATTCTGACAATTTACAGGTGTTTGTCGTTTTCTATCTCGGGTGGTATTGAGTGATTCAGAGTGTGCGTTCTTTTCTCGACTCTATATGATATGGCTTTTGTATCGTGCTAGTGGCTGAATGGCATTACTAGCCTAGTCCACAACAAATTTCCGATATTGAGGTTGATCTCGATGGCACAAATTACAGAATCTGGAAATTCAAAATCAAAACGGTTCTGAAGGGCAAAGGCATCTGGTCGGTGACTGAGCTATCATAGGTGCAGCCTCCAGAGGGAGACCCGAGGAGAGCTGAATGGATCAGAAAAGATGAGCACACAATGGCGATCATCGTTTCATCCATAAATGAAGATCTACTCATGCAGATTGAAGATTGCGAAAGAGCCATGCAGCATGGGAAATATTGAAGCAGAAGTATGAAGTGAGGACTGCAGTTTCAGTCATGCACCTTAACAATCAGCTGCAATCCATACGGTGGGATGGCAACCAGTTGGATCAGCACATTGAGAACATCAAAATGATCTTCGCTCAACTCGCTGCATCAGGACAGGAGCACCAAGTCCCAGCACCATAGCAGCTGATGTATTTCATGAAATCTCTACCGACATCCTATCAGCCGCTGAGAATGCTCATATTGAGTCTACCAGATATGACATTCGACAAAGCAGTCAGTCTTGTCGCTGATGAGAGACTGATGAGAGACGAAGGAGAGAAAAGCAGTGATCAAGAGAAAGCTCTCTTCATGAAAGGGAAGAAGAAAAACAAAAGCAAGCCAAGATTCGAGAAGACGAAGTCCTCAAATCAGCAATCTTCTTCTTGTGATCACTGCCACAAACCAGGCCATACAGCCAACAAATGTTGGTTTAATCCAGCAATACCTTGCATGCATTGCAAGAAGAAAGGGCATTCTGCATACAATTGCAGATTCAACTCAAAAAGAAAGAACAAAGCTGAAAAGGCAAACGTTGCAGAGTCATCAAAGGATGTTGAAAGAGGTGACGAAGCTTTCACGATACTCGATGAAGCTTCAACAAGCTACTCTGAACACGACTACGATTTAGTCATTAATTCAGGAGCAACATCACACATAACCTACAACAAGAAGGTCTTGATCGACTTTCACGAACTCGAAAACAACAGAGCAGTGATTCTAGGTGATGGGAGCAGACACGATGTCAAAGGCATTGGCACTCTACAACTGCGAACATTGTCAAGCCAAGCGGAGCTACCAGGAGCACTTTATGTGCCCTCACTCAAAAGAGATCTGCTATCTGTCTCCAAGATGGCAGATCTAGGTATTCAAGTTTTGTTCGACAACAACACTTGTCGTATGATCAAGAATACGACAAAAAAGTTGCTAACGGTCGGATGCAGAGAAGGAAACCTCTACCAGACAATTATAGTCAGCAACTCTGATAGCATATTGAATGCATCAAAATATGAAGATCAGCTCTAGCATAGGAGAATGTATCATCTGAACATGCGGAGCCTGTATGACATGAGCAGAAAAGACATTGTCATAGTTCTTAAGATCTCAAAGCCCAAAACTGAGTTCTGCGAAGCTTGTCAGAAAGGCGAGCAACATCGAAATCCATTCATGCATGAGGGAAGAAGAGTCAAGGAAGTTCTTGAGCTCATCCACTCCGATGTCTGTGGACCGATGAAGATGGATTTGCTCTCAGGTTTGAGATACTTTCTGACGTACATAGATTATTACAACTGGATGACCACGATCTACTACTTGAAGAACAAATCTGAAGTGTTTGATTCCTTCAAGAAGTTTGTGGCATTTGCAGAGCAACACACCTTGAAAAAGATACAAATCCTTAGATTTGACAATGGAGGTGAATACAAAAACACAAAATTCTCAAGATTCTATGAAGAACAGGGGATAGAACACCAGTTCACTCCTGCATACACACCAGAATACAACGGTGTGGCAGAAAGAAGAAACAACGCTAGTCGAAGGAGCCAGATGCATGATGGCACGGGCTCAATTGCCAAGTCAATTCTGGGCTGAGGCAATAGCTACAATTGTACACCTGCAAAACAGATCTACAATGACAACGCTAGAAAATAAAACACCATACGAAATGTGGACAGGCAGAAAGCTTGATCTGTCATACGTACGTGTGTTTGGATGTGCAGCATACAAGCACATTCTCAAAGAAAAAAAAAAACAAGCTCGATGACAAATCCGAACAAACAATCATGGTCGGCTACTCGAACGGAACACATGTGTATAGGCTCTACAACCCAACCACAAAAAAGGTTGTTTCGAGAAGAGATGTGAAGTTCGATGAGTCCACATTCCCTGGACTGAAAGACGAAAGAGGCCATGAGATCTTCACACTGTTGCCTATTCAAGAGGGAGATCGAGGACATACATCAAATCAGAATACAGAGTTGTAGACTCCAGAGCAGTAGGAAGCAGAGGATCAACCCCACGAACAACAAACATTTGAGCAGCGATGAAACGAACCTTGAAGGTCAACAAGACAAAGAAGACCTCTAGACCGCTACTCTGACAATCTTCAATGGAGGGAAGACATGCAATTTGAATACTGCAGCTTTAGAAAAGAGCCAGCAACATATCAAGAAGCTATCTAGAGTCCAGAGGGAGAATTCTGGAAGCAGGCAATGCCAGAGGAAATTGAGTCGATGAGGCAAAACGAGGCATGGACATTAGAGCCATTGCCAGAAAACAGAAAGATAGTCGACTGCAAGTGGGTGTATAAGAAAAAGATGAAATCAAATGGCACCATTGGTCGCTACAAAGCCAGGCTTGTCGCAAAGGGCTACACGCAGAGATATGGTGTCGATTATTTCGACACATATTCGTCCATGGTCAAGATGACAAGCATAAGGCTACTCTTTGCATACGCCACACAATACAATCTAGAAACTCAGATTGACATGAAAACAGCCTTTCTCCATGGAGATCTAGAGGAGGAAATCTTCATGAAGCAACCTGAAGGCTATGAAGACGCCGACAACAGACAATATGTCTGTCGATTGCAAAGATGCATCTATGATCTAAAACAGACATCACGAGCCTGGTTTAAAAAGCTTGATGGTCTTCTGAAGTCTCTAGACTTCAATCCTACTCAACCAGACTACAATCTCTACATTAAAAGAGTAAGAAAGGATTTTTTGATACTGACCATTTTCATGGATGATTCGTTGATGATAGGAAATTCCTTGATGCTGATCAAAGACATGAAAAGTCAGATTTTTGAAAGCTACAAAATCACAGATCTCGGAGAAGAAACGAAATGCCTAGGGCTGGAGATCAGAAGAGATCGAACAAAGGGCAAAATGCCCTTGAGTCAGTCAGAATATGTCAGAAAAGTGCTAAAGCAGTACCACATGATGGACTGCAAAGAAAAGGCCACACCAATGATAGCTGGAGCCAAACTCACGAAGCAAGATTGTCCAAAAACGGAAGAAGAAGAATAGAGGATGGCAGGTATACCCTACCAACACTTAATCGGTAGTCTGATGTACTAGACAATTTGTACTAGACCCGATCTGACTTTCTCTGTTTACCAAGTCCATTACTGGAGGATGTACAATAGCGTGCGGAGCTGCAATCAACCTTGGTGGCTCAATCCTCTTGCGAGGCTAAATATGTCACAACTTCAAAGGTCGCGAATGAGGTAGTGTGGCTACAGATGATGCTAGAGGCAATCGGGATACCACGAGAGGGGCCAAGCACAATGATGATGGACTCTCAAAGTGCCATCTATCTGTCCCAGGATCCTATCTTCCATTCAAAGACAAAGCACATACATCTGAAAGTACCATCACATTCAAGATTTGATCTCGAAAGGAGAGCTCCAGGTCCAAGATATAAAATCAAAACATATGATTGCAGATCTGCTCACGAAACCACTCTTTGCCAAGCAAAGAAAGACAATGGGATTAAACGTACAAAGCTGCAAGGTTCAAGATGGAGTGTTAGAAATGGTGAACACCTGCAACTTTGTCGCAGCACGAACAAGAAACGAAGGTCGAACGAGAATAATTCGCGATAGTCAACGTGCCTTTGACTCGAAGCACGAACGATTGACAAATCATTCGTGAATCGTAAACACACCTCCAGGACCGCAAACCGCGAAGGGGTGCAAAATGAAAAACCACGAAAGAGACGAAAAGAATGAAAGCAAATGGGAGATTACGAAACAAATGAAGAGGAATATTTTGCGTTGCCAGTTGGCAGCTCAATGGGCTTGGAGTCATAGACTTCACGCCCAACTAAAACGAATGGCAACGACAGAGACTAACTAACTAGTTGATTGGCGTTAACTAGTCTTGTGATTCTACGTTTAGCCATCTTGTAAAAAGGATAATCTGAGCAAACATCATTATATAAAAAATGCGTGGAAGAAAGCACTAGCCATCGTTGGACAGTGGACTGTTTTTAACATGTTAAAAGTCGAAAAATTTTATTTGATCCATCGTTGGACAGCAGACTACATTACATTGAAAGTGAGCCACATTTTTGAGCATGATCCATTGCTAGGACAGCGGATTAGTTTATCACCAAAAAATTACCAAAATTTGAAATATGATCCATTCCTAGGACAGCGGATCATCAAACATGCATAACCTTGAAAAAGAGGTGCTATGATCCTTATCGTGTAGTGAGGATACATCCTCCTCACAACAAAGAAAGCTTTTATAACTTAAAGAGATGAATAAATCGAAAAGAAATTTGTGATTGACCTAAATCCATGTTTCTCTTCTGTCCTCTCTTTTGTGTCTTTTTTGCCCCCTTAACCCCCACTTATTTCTTTGGCAAAACACCCCCAACTTGTTTTCTTAAACCTCCCCACCCAATTTTTTCTTTTAATCCCTCCTTGTTATTTAATAAGTCCCTTTTTTGTGGTATTAAGCCTCACCTCAGAAAACTTCTCCTCTTTTTGTTATAAAACCAACAAAAACTCATTTGTTATTGCATAAAATCCCTCCTCTTATGTTTTTGTATGAAATAGATCTTTCTTTAACTTTTTCTTATTTATCATCAAACTCTCCTCTCTCTCTCTCTCTCTCTCTCTCTCTCTCTCTCTCTCTCTCTCTCTCTCTCTCTCTCTCTCTCTCTCTCTCTCTCTCTCTCTCTCTCTCTCTCTCTCTCTCTCTCTCTCTCTCTCTCTCTCTCTCTCTCTCCCCCCCCCCCCCCCCCCCCCCTTCACCCACCTATAGTGGTTAATGTTGTTTTAACTTTTGTTTTGAAAAAATTAATTATTAATAGGTAATGAAACTTCACAATGCATCTACGTTTTAAGAATACTTAAGTTAAAGGTTAATTATGAAGTAATGCATGTTACAATATTCTCAAGTAACTTCAAGTTGAAAGTTCATAGTTATAGTATTTCACTTTCCATCTGTTTGAAAATTCAAAGTTCACAAAGACTTAAACTTCAAAGTTGAAGTTTTAAAACTTTTGCATTAGTTAGGTTTTATGAGATTATATAGATTCCAATTAGATTCTATGAGATTACATAGATTCCTTGTCCATTTACATCTTTCTTTTAAACTTCAATTTTCAAATATCACAAAAGAGTTAAACTCCAAAGAACTTCAAAGTGGAAGTTTTAAAATTACTTTAAAGTTAAAGTTTTATAGCTTTTACATTAATTAGATTCTATGAGATTACATAGATTCCTTGTCCATTTAAATGGTTTGTAAAATTCAAAGTTCACAAAGGACTCTAATTTAAAGCTAAAATTTTAATACTTTCAACTTAATTAGATTATTTAGATTATGTGTCCATTTACTTAAACTTTCACAATTACATAGATTCTTGTGTCCCTTTACTTAAAGGTTCACATTACAAAGATTCTAGTGTCCATTTACATCTTTTTTAAACTTCATAGTTCACAAAAAGTTAAACTTCAAAGAAGTGCAAAGTTGAAGGTCTAAAATTACTTCAAACTCACAAAGACTTAAACTTTAGAGTTGAAGTTTTAAAACTTCCACATTGAATCCCCTTTTCCGATAGCCTCCTGTTGATGACAAACTATGAATATTTGTGTTGATCACTCACTTTCGTTTTTTTATTTTTATCTTTTTACCTATCAAGTCAACATTTTTTAATAGTTGTAAGTATGCAGAACGACCATTATTCAATTCGATTTTCATTTGATTAATATCTTTTCTTGTACTCACTATAATTTTTTGCAATAATTCACTATTATTTCGTAGATTTTCGTTTTTTTTGGAGAACCTCATTGTCTAGCAATTTTATTCGTAAAATATTGTTTTTTGAGTACAATTTGAAGATATACGTCTAATTACATCCTCTAAACAATGGATTCTTTCCATTGAAAATGAGTTACCATATTCTTCTAATCTTTTATAATAACCTAGCAAACCATTCTTTCTATGATAGAAAAAATATGTCAATTGACTAGTAGAAGAAAATTTGGGATGCTGCATGGAATATGGATCTTTAGGATATAATGTCCCGCCGTCTACCTAGAGGTCCAGATTTGCTATCCCGTCAGCCCTATAGCGCAAACACAATCATCAATGATAAGCAAGATGCTTTGACACCTCTTTTAACCAAAGGACCATATTCTTCAGGAAGATCTACATGGAGATAAAATTTTTTTCATTGTAAGAAGAAAAAGTAGATCACAATCCAATATCAATTCAGCAAAAAATAAATAAATGAAACATACTCAGCGCCTCTATACATTTCACATACCAGTTTATCATTTCACGTAGCATTTGAAGAATGAGATTGATCTTTGATTCAAATGTTGTCATGCCGCTCATTTTTTTATTTTTGAGTTTTGAGTTTTCTCAATCCGTGTATTTTGGCTGCCACTTTTTTTTTTTTCAAATCTTGCCATCTCTCTTTTCTCTCGAGAGATGTAGGCATTTTATGTAGCATTCAAAGATGGTGACTGCTAATCGATGCAAATTTTATAACGACATCCATCTATTTTTCCTCTATTTTTCAATTCTTGCACCCACTCTCTCTTCTCCCAAGAGTTTATTTCTCCCGAGGCATGATTTTTCCTGAGAGAAACCTTACTTAACCATGATTGTGACCATGACTGTAACTAGAGCGGTTTTGTATTCGAACTACTTCAGGCAGACACTTCTTATATTATAATCTTTAATTTTGACGAATTTGTCCATCCTACGTGGCATTTCTTATAGGGCCCTTTTGTACTCAAGAACTCCTGTAATGTGCTTTACAAGTAACTCTCGTAGAGCTTTCTGTAGAGCCTGGGTAAGATCTGACTATGGTGGGTTCTATGAGAGTTCTTATGAAAATTTGGTAGTTGATCTATCAATTTAAGTGATTTTTACCTCTGTTTTTGCTGCTTTTGTTTGAGATCTTCAAGTACAATCTGTATAATCAAAGGGTATTTGTTGACAAATGGTGTTTTGTTACCTTGTTGATCCCATCTAGAACTGGATTCTACTTGGATCTTGCTACAATGATTGTTTGTAGTGTAAGATCTTAATGGTAAGCGATCTACATGTCATTATCAGCTTGATCTGTGCTATTGTGGTGGCCAGTACTTATGCAATCGACTACCATTGATGGGTGTATCAAACAGTGTCTCATCAAAATGTTCAAGTTTCACGGCTCCATGGCTAAGGATTTTCTTGATCCGGTACGGGCCTTCGTCTGTGAATTTCTATTTTTTCCTCTTGGGAAAAGCAAGTTCTATATCAGATCTTTTAAATCTCAAAGCGAAAAACTTAGATCTTAAAAAATGAAGCCTAGAGAGGTCAAAATGTGACATGGAGAAAATGCCTCTTATAGGTTAATTCCTTGAGAGTTTGGTTCACCCTCCTCAATTAAGCTTATTAGAGACTGGGAACATAGCATGAAACTTGATGATCCTGGATCTCAATTATGTTTTCAGAATGTAACAGCTGGGAATGTAGTAAGTATAAGTTCTAGCCAGACCAGTACAAGTTTGAGAATGTACAGATCTAATTTTTGACTTGCACTTGGGAAATGATCTAAGCATTAGGGTTCATATGACAAACCTAGGATACCAATTCCTACCCTTACATGGCGACGTGTGCCAACTATTTGCACAAGGAATTCCAAGATACCATTTCTACACACCTGAGTTTCACCACAACCTGCAACCCTGGGATATCTTATTCAGAAGACAACATCACGAAGATTATAGTTATTTAGACATATACGAACTTAGGCCAGATGGGTCATGGAGACTAATTGACGCCACATCCACTCACTATGCAGACATGTCGCAATCACCCCTGAATACCCCTTAACGTTGATCCATCTGAACAATCACTTGGGACCGCTAATAGCACAAACGTGGTTCCAGAAAATAGGCCAAGAGAGCCAATCACGACATCAAAGAGTGTCGTATCTGCATCTACAACGAGGCAAAGAAACAACAACAGCAGTAGCCAGATTCCTCCAATGCGACAAAATTCAAGGAGCAAGACACACACCTGTTAATGGCTTACAACAGTGGCAACGAAGACCACGATAGTTGGTACCTAGACAACGGCGCTACCCAACACATGACCTCTCACAAGGAATGGTTTACCGAGTATGCAGCTTACAATAGAGATCAATTCATCTACCTCGGAGATTCAAGCACCATACGCATTGAAGGCAAAGGGACAATCAAGATCACATTCAACAACAATCTTTCTATTTGTGTTCCCAACATCCTTCACATTCCTTAGTCATCAAAGGACCTGTTACCAATCTCTAAGATAACTGATGAGGGCTACACTTTTACTTTCTCATCTGAGCAATGTAGGGATTGAAATTGGAAACCATTATAAGTAGTACTGAGTTAGATCATAAGTTACTAATCTCAGTTAATGAAATAGAAGTAAGTTTGATTATGGAATATTTGTTTTGAGTAAACCTAATCTTAGTTGGTGTACTAGAATCAGGGAGGGGTTGATGGGCGAAATTCTAATACAAAGTTGTAAGTGGTTTGGAAAACTTGTGAGAGAGAATGTATTTTCTAGTCTTAGAGATATTCCATATGTTTTTACTCATGAGAAATAGAATTCTTTTGTAGCTAAGTTACAAGATTCTCGGTGAGATATAAGAGTAACATATGTGAATTCTGGAGGAATTTGCCAAATAAGAATATGTTTATGTACAGAGTCATTGTGAGATTATTCTTGTATGTGCGTGTTTAATCTTGTATGGATCTACTATGTATTCATGGTTGGTAGGGCTATTTGGTGCACTTAACCTAGTCGATAAACGCAGACATATGAGCAAGTACTGCTGAAACAAATCCATGACACTCCACTCAACCAAGCAGCAGTCCAAGAAGAAGAAAGACATCGAGGACAAGAAGACAAAGGCAGAACAGCCAACAGCTTCGCAACCACAACAGCAACAGCACAACCAATTATCGTCCAAGACCAAGTTATTTTGTAGGTACTGCAAAAGAACCAACCATGATATCAAGGACTATTGCATCCTCAAGCATAATGAAGCCAGGAAGAAGATTTAGCAATAGCAACAAGATGTTGCACTTTCTATGAGTTGTTCAGATGTTATGGCATCAGAGATTAGGACATCTAAATATGCGTTCAATCTTGTATATGCATCATAACAAAATGGTCAAGGACATGAACATAAATGTTGCTACTACAACTAATCAATCTGTCTGTGAAAGTTGCTTAATAGGCAAACAACCTAGAACCAAAGCTCTATACTTTATTACATTCATTGATTACTACTCCCATTTTACTAGTGTAATGTTCATTAAGAACAAGTTAGAAGCAATCAATCGCTTCAAAGAATTCAAGCAATATGCTGAGAATCAGACTGGTCAAAAAATCAAGGCCCTATGGTCTAATTCAGGGGGAGAGTACCTATCAAATGAGATGAAGGACTATCTGCGTCATGTGACGTGCACCATCAGTTTATACAAGCTACACTCCTCAACAGAATGGCAGCTAAGTGCAAAAACTACACATTGTTAGAAGCTGCATGATCCATGACAGCCAACGTCCATTTACCTCAAACATTTTGGGAGAAACAATTTCTACGGCCTGCTATATGCAAAACTACTCCAGCACTAAAGCAGTTGATTCCAAGACATCGTTTGAAGCCTGTTACAGATACAAACCAAGCTTGAAATATCTACGTGTTTTTGGATGTCTTTGCTATGCACAAATGCCATCTGATCTGAGGAAGAAGCTGGACCCAGTAAGCTGTAAGAATATCTTCATTGGCTACTCAACGTTGCCTAAAGCATATCACATCTATGATGTTGATTCGGGTCAGATTTCAATCAATCGTGATATTGTCTTTCTTGAAGACAAGTATCACAATTTCAAGCAGAAGCAGCCGATGCAAGAGTATGCCATAGCAGCTCCACCATCCATTGTTAGGCAATGACCTACGACTGTTCAGACAAAGGAGTTTGTCCCAATAGCTCCACTTACCTTCGATGGGCTCAAACCCACGATTGTTCAACCACAAGATGCAACGATCCCAGTCACTTCACGGGAGAATCATCCACTCAAGCACATGCAATTCGAAGGTCTACAAGACAACGACAGCAACCTGATCGTTTTGTCCCTCAGGCGTTCATCAGTCACGATGAACCAGCCACAATTGTAGAAGCTTTGTCAATGCCCGATGCAGACAATTGGAAGGCTGCCATGGATGCTGAGTATCAGTCTCTAATGAAGAACAAGACCTGGAGTCTTGTCAATCCTCCTACTGGTATAAAACCAATTGACTCCAAGTGGATCTTTAAGCTGAAGCTTAAGCCAGATGGATCCATATCCAAATGGAAAGCTAGACTGGTGGTTAAAGGCTTTCAACAAGTATTTGGGATAGACTACACTGAGACCTTTAGTCCAGTGGTAAAGTATCAGTCTATTCGTACCTTACTGGCTATAGTTGCTGCAGAAGATCTGGACATTCACCAAATGGACGTCCAGACGACATGAACACCATTTTGTTCTATCTTGCACGGATATAGTCCATTATATCAAGGCACCCGACATTCATGACTCAACTGGTGCATTACATAGATATAATGCGAATTTATTGTCAATGGGATGATTGCACTGCATAACTTGCATGTACTGATGCAAGAACGTGAAGAAACAATGATGGAGACAGCTGAAATTGCCACAACTATAATTCACGAGCTGGCAAGAACAAAATTGGTATTATATTCTGAGACATAACCGACACCATCCTCAGCTCCAACTCCATCTGGAGGCAGAAAACCAGCACGACGAAAAGCTGCATTAAAACGATGCCACCCTGAAGATAAAATTTCTGTTGGTCAAAGGATAGCCAGGCCAGTTGGAAAAGCTGAAAAACATTCAATGGAGCCGAGAGTTGATCTGACTGAAATAGATTTGGAGGCATAGAGGACATTATATCATCCTTTGATAATGATGATGCATTGGGTGAGTTTGAGGAGGAAACAAATATCAACCTCAATGCTTAGTCCTTTGATGATGTTGGTTACGTGTGGGGCAAACATATGTATCAAATTGAGTCAAAAATTATTTGTCAAGCCTCCCTTTATACGAACCAACATGCTTATGATTTTTCCTTTGTTGAACAGTTGTATGAATCTGTTTGCTTGATAAACGGGCCTGCACCTACTTCCATCAATGTCACAATGAGGCCGATTTCTTTCAAGAAAGGAGATGAACCCGAGGTTTTCTTCGACATTCCAGAGAAATTTATAAAGACGTATCGTGATTTCAAATAGGCGGATATGGTGGAACTGTATTTAGAGTTGTATCCAAAAGAGGACACCAATGAGGGTTCTAGATTGGATGGGCTATGTAAAAATAGGTTCTTATCTTATTGTACTTTTGAACCTATTGATGGTCAGCATTTTTGTTGTGCTTGTAACGAAATATCGCTGACCGTAGTGAGAGCCAGTAAACTTCATAGCCAAATATACGATAGGCTATTTGCATATGTGCATGTCTATATTTGTATATATAAAAGCATGCCCCGCTATATATTGGAGTCCAACAGGTTGAATTATGAACCTGAGAGCAAACGTAAGAGGAGCAACCAGGCAAAAATAATCTATTAAATTTTTCAGATCGTTGCGATACTTGTCGGACCCAATTTGTAATGAGGTATGCAAAAAACTCTTGGAGGGCCAATTATATTTTGGCAAAAAAAAAAAGAGAAAAATACATTGAAGATGGTGACACAACAATCATCAAGAAAACAACAACTTTGCACATTGTAAAGTTTTTGATTTCTTTGGACAATGATCGATCTGCTTGTTTAGGTTATCTTACTGTGTGGTGCCATTCTTAAATGTCATGGGTCGCAAACTTATATGTGTCGACACTCTAGAAAACATCGGACGGACTAAGTCTTATCTATAAAATAAATTATGCATGATCTAAAAATGGGCAGAATCTGCCATTCACAATCCATTTCGAAATGATAAACAATCTCACTACAAAAATAGAATCATAGTAAAAAATATTGCACTTACAAATTGGGCCTCTAGATTGTCCCTTCCTCCCGATCCCAAGTGACTTTGGCCATGTTTTAAGAGCTTCTCGGCGGCGGTCCTACGTTGTTGTTCATACTTTTGGGGATTGTTTTGCAACAATTCCCCTTTCACCTTCCTCCAATCCCTTTTGGAGCACCATCCAAGCTTCGTGGGATTCTTGGGATTCCTCACGGCTCTTCTCATCAATTTCCTTTTGTTTCGAATCCAAAGGCACATTCAATTCAAAGCCCAAGTCCTACTAAAAACATTGGATTGAGGGAATTCAGAATATAAAGTCTCTATTATTTTATTTTTATCTTGAAGCGATTGGGAGGACCAATCGATCATGTAATCTTTATCAAAATATAAAGCAACTAAATCACGCAAACGGGCATGAACTGTGGAAAAAGTACAAAAAGGACCAAGAGTGGATCCTAATCTGATCCTCAAGAGGGATTGGATGTTAGATTTACTTGATCTATCAATCTACTTGAGATTAAGATCAATCTAGATCAATTCTAGACATAAAATCCTAACAAGAACAATCATTAATGAAGGTAGATGTACTTTCCGGTTTCACACGTGTGAAACACTGTCAAGGTACGGACTCCAACCTGAAAATCAAGTACACTATGATAGAACCTCAAAACAATCAAAACAAATGTAGACAAATGGAGAAAATCACCCAAAATTGCTTCCAAAATCATGATTGATGTCTCACATTGATTATGGCCAAATAAGCCTCTATATGTACACTTCTTGGAGCTCTAGGTACTGATCATGCATCAAATCTCACACGTGTGAGGATGCCTTGTCACCATCATGCAATTCGACACTTGGATCAAAACTTTCCATTTTGGGTATTTTTTTGGTCTAATTTCCTACTATATGGAGATCTTCATGGAAATCTTCTAGAAGTAAAAACTTGCCTACTTCAGCTAATTCCACACGTGTGAGCTGTCCTCTACACATAAAATGTGACACCTATTCAAAATATTTGGCTCATGCAATCAATAGATTGGTGCCATGTGTCATATCTCTAGAAAACTAGTTTTTGGCCATTTTAGCCACTAGAACTTGAATTAAATCATATGTACAACATATATGATTATGGTACATTACAAGTACACTAGTTTCACACGTGGAAACAGGCTCCACACATGTGTGTTTATCCTACATACATGATTTTTGGCCTATACCAAGCTTATTTTTGCATTTTTCACACTCCTCAAAAATCTAGCTTGGTAAATCTAGCATAGATCTATCTATAACTCCAAGAGCCAATCTTAATTTTACAAATGGATCTTTAGGCAATGCCTTGGTGAGTATATCAGCAATGCAATCTAATGATGAAACATGAATAAGCTTGATCTCCTTTGCTTGCACTTTCTCCCTCACGAAATGATGTGCAATCTCAATGTGCTTTGTTCGAGCATGGAAGACTAGATTGTTTGCAAGTTGTTGAGCTGCTTGATTATCACAATATATGCATGGAATGTCTTCATCCTTGATCACATGTAGCTCCTCCAAAAGCCTTTTAAGCCAAAGAACCTCCTTTGTTGTTGTTGTCATAGCTTTATACTCGGATTCTGTTGATGAAAGAGAGATGGTATCTTGCCTTTTGAAAAGCCAAGATATAGCTCCTCCACATAAGAATGTAGCAAATGCACTTATGGATCTTCTATCCATCTTGTCACCTGCAAAACTTGAGTTCGAATATGCTCTTAAACAAATATTAGTCCTTTCATAAACTATGCCAAAGTCTTTTGTAGCCGAGATGTATCTTAACACCATTTTTGCTCCTTTCCAATGACATATTGATGGACTTTGCATGTATTGACTCAATTTGCCAGCACAAAAACTAAGATCAGGTCTAGTGATGGTTAGGTATATCAAGGAACCAATAAGCATTCTATAGGTAGTGATGTCCTCAAAGGATGCTTCATCGCTTTCCTTAGAAACTTTTACACTTAGTTCCATGGGAGTTTCAACTCCTTTACAATCAATCATGCCAAATTTTGCTAAGATTGATCTAGCATACTTAGATTGACATATGAAAGTAGAATCATTACTTCTAGAGACTTCTATTCCAAGTATTACTTTAGGAAGTCCTAGATCTACCATTCTAAATTCACTAGACAAGGAAACTTTTACATTCTTGATGCCATCTAGATCATTTCCTGTGAGTATAATGTCATCAACATATAAAACTAAGATAATGATCTTCCCATCATTACATTTGTAATACAATGATGGTTCATAAGAACTTACAATAAATCCAATGGAAATAAGATAGGAATGCAACCTAGAGTACCATGCTCTTGGTGCTTGTTTGAGTCCATAAAGACTCTTCTTCAAGAAACACACCTTGTCTTCTTCTCCATCTTTGATGAAACCCTCAGGTTGGCACATGTAGATTTTCTCTTCCAAGAACCCATTCAAGAAAGCATTTGTCACATCAAGTTGGAAGAGCTCCCATTTGAAAGAAATTGTGAGACATATGATTAATCTAATGGTCACAAGCTTTGCAACAGTTGCAAAGGTTTCATCATAATCTATGCCCTTGACTTGCAAAAAACCTCTTGCTACAAGTCTAGCTTTTTACTTATGAATGGAATCATCTTGATTATATTTCAATCTATATATCCATTTACAAGTAAGAGGCTTCTTTCCATAAGGTAAATCAACAAGCTTCCAAGTTTGATTTTCCATTGATGCATCAAACTCTACTTGCATAGCTTTCCTCCAATATTGGGACTTATTTGCTTCCTCAAAACTAGTTGGTTCTTCAAGCATAGTAGTCAAGAAAGTATAAGAGTTGAGTAGTTGAGAATCTTCCCTTTGCTCCCCTTTGTCACTATAAGTGAGCCTTGATGGCCCAATCCTTGTCCTTGTTGATCTTCTTGGAACCCTTGGACTTGGAGTAGGTTCCACTTGGTATTCATCTTCATGAAGCTCCTCCTCGGTCATAGCATGATCTTTGACAAGTTGAGTGTTGTTGGAAGTCACATTTCCTTTGGCTTGGAGAGATTCATCAAAAAGTACATCTCTACTAGCATCAACTTTTTTTGTAATAGGATCATATATCCTATAAGCTTTCTTACTTTCACTATAACCAACAAAGATGCCTTTGAAAGAAGTGGCATCTTCCTTTTTCCTTTTTTCTAAAGGAATATGTACATAACAAGTACATCCAAAAAAATTTCAAATCACTAAGATTTGGCTTTTTGCCAAACAATACTTCATAAGGTGTAAGTCCTTTAATGGCACTATTAGTCATTCTATTACAAAGAAAGTTTGCACATAAAATAGCTTCTCCCCAAAATGAAAAAGGAAGAGATTCATCTAATCTCATAGCTTTAGCACACTCACATAGTGTCCTATTCTTTCTCTCAGCTACTCCATTTTGTTGTGGAGTATATGTACAAGTAAACTCTCTCCTTATGCCATTAGTTTCACAAAACTCTTTCATCCTATTGGAGATGTACTCCCCTCCATTATCACTTCTTAATACTTTCAAGCTAGTATTAAGTTGTTTTTCCACAAGAGTTTTGAACTTTACAAAGGAGTCAAAAACTTTATTTTTCTTAGAAAAGAGATAAACCCAAGAGTATCTTGATTTATCATCAATAAAAGTGACATACATAAGAGCTCCACCATTTGATTCATGTAAAAATGGATGAACATCTGAGTGTATAAGGTCAAGAGGAGAGTTAGATCTTATCAAAGATCTCTTGAAAAGAAGCTCGTGAGATTTGGAGAGTCCACAAGCTTCACAAAGCTTGCCACACTTGGATATGGTTTTGAAAAGTCCACTTGGTAGCTCCTTTGTCACCATGGTCTCTATAGCTTTGTAGTTAGGATGGCCTAACCTTTTGTGCCAGAATTCCACTTGAGTGAGCTCCTCCCTTGCCATGTTCACACTTCCAACCATCACATTAGCATCCAATTTGAATAACCTCCCTTTCTTGAAACCACTAGCAATACATTTTTCATGTTTCAAGATAGAACATGCTCCATGCTTGAAATGTACATCTAATCCACTATCCATAAGTTGTCCTATACTCAGCAAGTTCTTTGTAATTGAAGGTACATAAAGATTGCCTTCTTCTTCCTCCTCAAGCACAAGATTGCCTTGATTGTCCTTCCCTTGGGCATTCTTCTTCTTGTAGCACTCGGATGCAAAATGTCCCTTTTTACCACAAAAGAAACACTTTAGCTTCTTCTTGTCCTTCTTGCTCTTGCCTTTGGAACTTGATGCTCCATCTTTGTTTTCCATCTCCATGTCTTGAGTCTTCTTGGATGGAAACTTCTTCTTCTTGCCTTTCAAAGAAAAGTTAGCTTTTTCATCACCATCATTCAAAGATAAGGAACTCATCCTACTTTTGATATGAAACATTCTACTCTCCTCACTAACAAGCACACTTTGAAGTTTTTCAATACTAGGAAGTGAATCTTGAATAGCAAAGGTTTGAACAAGATTAGAATAATCATCTCCTAATCCATTCAAAATGATTTGAACTAATTCATCATATTTGATTTTATCATCTATAGAAGACAACTCCTTATTCAAAGATTTGATCCTAAAGACATAATTTTGGGCACTTTCACTACTTTTTTTCATGCTTTGAAGGATTTGATTCCTAAGCATGAGTATTCTTGAAGTGTAATGAATCTCATGCCTCTTTGGATGTAGTACAAGATGAGATTTCTTTCAAAAGTTCATTACTTACATTCATTTTTATGCAATGTAATGCAACTCTACATCTCTTTTTGTACTTTGCCAACTCAACTCCTCCTTGAGGTTCTACTTCTACCTCAAGTACAATGTCCTAAAGATCATGAAGTACAAGTAAAGACTCCATTCAAACTATCCAAGTAGCATAATTAGTGGATGTAAGCCTTTCACTAGCTTCAAGCAAAAAATCACCCATAGATGCCATTTTTTTTAATGTGAAAAAGCACTAAAAACTCTTATGGTTTCTCTAAGAGATCTGAACCTAAAGTCTTCTAGCAATTAGAAAGCTTATAGATACAATCCTATCACTCATGAACCAATCTAGAATGATGGAAATTTAGATTCTAGTCTCAAACTTGCAAAATTACTCCTTAATCTATGATTTTTAGCAATCTCTCTCTTTAGCTTCAACATACACACAAAAAATCAGAGAAGATAAATTAATGCACCTAATTCAAGCTTTAATTTTAATTTTTTGGCTGATCTAATCCAAGAATTAATCAAGGGATTAGATTCATTAAAGAAAATGCTTGATTTTGCACCAAAAGTCACTCAAATTGGGTATGTGAGTCAAATTGTACAAATGTTTGAAATTTCTTAGTCAAAACCAGAGCTGTATGGCCTCACACGTGTGAAAAGAGTTCCTACAGCCCACAACAAGTTCTAGACCAAAATTTTTGAGGATAGCTATCAAATCCAACTCGCTACACAAAATTTGACTAGTTTCTTAAAAACTGCTAATTTTGGCTTTGATTTGGATCAACCCTATCAATTTCAACAAAACCTCTTGTACTTGGCTCTGATACCATGTGCAAAAAGTACAAAAAGGACCAAGAGTGGATCCTAATCTGATCCTCAAGAGGGATTGGATGTTAGATTTACTTGATCTATCAATCTACTTGAGATTAAGATCAATCTAGATCAATTCTAGACATAAAATCCTAACAAGAACAATCATTAATGAAGGTAGATGTACTTTCTGGTTTCACACGTGTGAAACACTGTCAAGGTACGAACTCCAACCTAAAAATCAAGTACACTATGATAGAACCTCAAAACAATCAAAACAAATGTAGACAAATGGAGAGAATCACCCAAAATTGCTTTCAAAATCAAGATTGATGTCTCACATTGATTATGGCCAAATAAGCCTCTATATATACACTTCTTGGAGCTCGAGGTATTGATCATGCATCAGATCTCACACGTGTGAGGATGCCTTGTCATCATCATGCAATTTGACACTTGGATCAAAACTTTCCATTTTGGGTATTTTTGGTCTAATTTCCTACTATATGGAGATCTTTTAGAAGTAAAAACTCGCCTACTTCAGCCAATTCCACACGTGTGAGCTGTCCTCTACACATGGGATGTGACACCTACTCAATAGATTGGTGCCATGTGTCATATCTCTAGAAAACTAGTTTTTGGCCATTTTAGCCACTAGAACTTGAATTAAATCACATGTACAACATATATGATTATGGTACATTACAAGTACACTAGTTTCACACGTGGGAACAGGCTCCACACATGTGTGTTTATCCTACATACAAGATTTCTGGCCTATACCAAGCTTATTTTTGCATTTTTCACATGAACTACACTACCACGCGTATTTTTTAGAGCTCAACCATGTGGATTAAGATCATAATACACACTACACGATTCCTGGGAAGGGGCATCTTTGGAAGCTCTTCTCTCGGATGATTCACCCAAAGAAGATAACAAAAGATTTTTTATTCTGTCTCTTTGTTGAGGAGATAGATTCTCAAACCACTCTTATTATATTCTTTGGGCTCCTCACGAGCTCTTCTCCTAGATGGTCTCCCACTGTTGACCTTCCACTTGACCTACCACTTGAAGATATTGTATCAAAGAAAAACTTTAAAAGTTAGAAAGTAGTGGAGAATGGGAGTGAAAGAGTAGTGAAGAGTGTTAGATTAGAAGAGTAAGCAATGACAAGAAAGCAATAGATCAATAGCAATTAGGAACAAGCAAGATCAATAGATTAGGAAGAGATTGCAAGCAATAGCAAGAGCAAGATCACTAGCAAGGAAGAGCAACCAAAAGCAAGATCTATAGAGCTTGGAAGAGCAATAGCAAGCAAGAGCACTAAATACTAGATTAGGAAAACCTATAAAACTTGAAAGCAAAAGAACAGGAGCAAGAATGCTCACGGAAATGTGGTTTTATTGGCATTCAAGTTTCGCATGGATTATCCATGCAGAGGTTATCCACGCAATATTTGGATGTTCCACACAGTTTTTTTTTCGTCTCTTCACACGTAAGAGGGTCCCCCACATGGGCTTGCATGCTTTAAATGTCATTCATGCAAGTCATAATCTTTTCTAGATTATATGAGAATATTTTAGTGTAGGATTTGACATAAAATCTTACTTAAAATATATACTTTAATATGATGGAACATTAAAAAATCAATTCAAAGATCATTATGGTAGTATTTAATTGTTAAAACTAGTTTTATATTGTTATAAATTTTATTTTTCTTGAGATTTGACATACAAGACAAAATCATGAGATAAAAAAATAGTACATATTGTTATTAAACAAGTAATTTGACAAGTTTTTTAGGATTTTATGACATAATATTATGTCAAATCGGTGATGTCATAAAACATTTAGTTTATTAATAATCTAGGTGTCATAGATTTGTTTGATGACATAATTATATGGTCAAATAGAAATTTTTTGCTTTTGTCATGTGGCCTTAAATGGTTGCATGGGGTCATTTAAATTCATGATCAAAAGCATTTATGTTATATTGAGGACCTTATTGATATGTGACCTATATGATATATCTTTTTAATTGTTGGTGTGTGACCTATATAACCTTATATGAAATCATAGTAATTAGTTGAAATATCATTTAGCATTGTAATAAAGATGTTGATCAATGGTGTGCTAGCTAGTATATGATTGATTGACATTGTCCAATTGCTCATCTTTTCTTTTCGATTCGAGGAACATCATCTTGCATACAAAGCAACCATAGATAGAAAGGGCAAATGCATATTGCTCGTCATGAGATACCATGGCACACTAGGCCAATCCAAAGAGATTTATCCCTAATGAGCCAAGTATTAATTAACCAAATGAGTGATTGAGTGGGCAATGAATCAATTGAGTATATGACTGATTGTTTGATTTTAATCATTCCATCTTAAAAGAAAGATTGAGTGAGATCATCACTCATCTTGGACAAGAGTTCAAACTGAAAGCTTCGAACATTGACTGCTATGTGGTCTGTAAATTAGTTGAGATAGGCCTGCGCGCACTATCTACTGATGTCTAACATTTGTCAGTATGAACCTCATTTTGATTGCTCGTCATGTGTTGCCCCACCCAAGCAATTTTCTTGATAGTGATGTTACTAGAATATTAGATTTTCATTAAGCATAACTAGAATATACATGGATCAGATGTTGGCATGTCTTTAACAAATTTTTTATATTTGTTCAGTACATACGGTCTCATAATGATTACTTATGATGTGGTATAGAGTAGCTGGCTATAGTGTGTATATGTCATCAATGATGTCATCATCATCAGATAGCGATTCATCTCATGATCGCAACAACAGGTACATATTGTTATTGATATTGACATCAATTGCACTTTAATTGTTATTTGAATATGAGTGTATAATTTTTCTTGCAAATTGATTCTTACAATGACATTTGATTGGAATTATGAATTCTAGGGAAATTATCGTACCTCCACGTGATTTAGAAAAAAAGAAAAAAGAATTGAGCTCTATCACATAAAAAAGGAGCAAGCAAGACTAAAGTACAATGAACAACTATTGACTGGTTCATCTTCAAGCTCTTCCATCAGTTGACGTAGACCGCCTATTGATCCATCACATGTATGTATATTGATTTATTTCATAATTTTTTTATTTGTAATAGTGATGTACTCCGATTTGGTTGAGGATTGTGATATAGTACATTGTTCTTTGGAAATCCAAGACACCACTCCATCACAAATGAAGGTTGCAAATGCACTAAATGTACAAAGACTATTTTGTCAATTTTTGTCACATACTACAATTCGTCACATGTTAGAATTTGTCAATTTTCACTTGAATGACATTGAAAGAATTTGTGCCATTTGCACTTGGATTATTCGACCAGTTTCAACCAGAATATGATGAGAGGATACCATGTACATGCACAAATGCAAAGGCCTTAGGATTCGAACAAGGAGGATTGTCAGTGATCATATTTGGACCAATGGAATGCACACAGAGAATCCAAGAGTACGAGAGGTAAACTCTTTAAAGTAGTTTTTGGAAATGCTTTAATCTATGAAGCTTATGACACTTCAAGTATAGTTTGGCCAATAAATATTGAGCGATAGGATGAGTGTCACGATACTTTGAAGTTAATCTCTCACTTTCTTCTGAAAGGAAAAGTCCAAATAGAATAATTAGATGAAGTTAATCTCTCACATGCTTCTAAAAGAAAAAATCCAAATAGAATGATTAGATGAAGTTAATCTCTCACTTGCTTCTAAAAGAAAAAATCCAAATAGAATGATTAGATGTAGTTGATCTTGATTTCCATATCCAATCACCCATAATAGACTCATTCACGTGTGTGTGTGTGTGTGTGTGTGTGTGTGTGTGTGTGTGTGTGTGTGTGTGTGTGTGTGTGTGTGTGTGTGTGAGAGAGAGAGAGAGAGAGAGAGAGAGAGAGAGAGAGAGAGAGAGAGAGAGAGAGAGAGAGAGAGAGAGAGAGAGAGAGAGAAAGGTAACCAACACTCCCAATTCTAGGAAGGTGTGTAGCCCTTGTTTTCTTCCGTAGAGACATGGTTCAAATGTTTTTTTGTTGGAAGATGAGTTCCACAAGAAAGCCCAAATGCCGCAGGGAGGGAGCATGTGGTGACATTCTGGAGTAGGATTTAATCGTGTGGTTTGGGAGTTTTGATTAGCACTCTATAATGTTTTCTCTGTTTTTTTCTTCATGTGTGTTTAGGGTGGGTGTGGGTGGATGTGCATGTGCGTGCGTGTGTTTGTGTGTGTGCGTATGTGTGTTTCATGCTACTGGTTTACGGTTTGTTATATATTAATTTATGTCTCATGCTTGAGAGAGAGAGAGAGAGAGAGAGAGAGAGAGAGAGAGAGAGAGAGAGAGAGAGAGAGAGAGAGAGAGAGAGAGAGAGAGAGAGAGAGAGAGAGAGAGAGAGAGAGAGAGAGTGACACATCTAACATTTTCAACTTTTGCAGAAGAAGGAACATAAGTTGGTTTCAAAGAAAAGAGTTGCAAGAGAGGTCGAGAATATTATTGATAGGATAAATCACATGAATATTGATTTTGGATCATCATTGGCCTTAGATGATGCTCTTGTTGATGATGACCCCTTGCATGATGTAATTAGTTCATCAATGTCTCCAAATCTCTAGAACGTTCTTACCACCCAACCACACATATCCTAGATGTTGCACATGAGTCCTCCATGATACTCCACGTGGATTCCACAAACTTGACCACCCCCTTAAAAAAGAGAACACGTCTTGGACGTATTATGACTAGTTTGAAAGATAATTTCAAATTACTATGCATTGTTGATGTGTCAAAAGACATTCTAGGTTATTTGTCTGACCTTCCTCTTCCACCTAGCTTGCAACCATTAGTAAAAGCTTTCATTAGAAGTAGATATTCGTGTTGGCCACTCCAATCACCATTACCATTAAATGGAACACCATTTACGTATTGGGGTCAAATTTACATGATCATGCCTAGTGAACACTTTTGTGAGGCTGGTTTGGGCCTTTTTGCATTGAGTAGCATTGAGGTCCCTCTAAATAG
>MU834081.1:0-49652 GCA_029204225.1 Diphasiastrum complanatum | reverse complement strand
GATCATGTTGTCCTCGTGGTGGTGGTCCTAAGAGTGCCAGCTGTTGTTGAGGTTCATGTCTAGGTTGTCTGGGCAACTCTTATATATGGATCTAGTTGTTTCGTGGTGGATAGGACGTGTGTTGTTGCTGTGAAACAAATAGTTGTCGAGGAGGTTGATAGTGTCCTCCTGACTGGTTGTGAGGCTGATTCCTCGGGTTATAAAAGTAATAAAGGGCAGTATGCCCCATAAAGTCTCAGATTTCACATTTGATCAAGGAGGTATCTGGGACTGGTTGGTATGAAGGGCACTCATTGCCAGTGTTTGTACCTCGGCAGTGAGGGCACCACGTGTTCTCTCGTCTATGATGGATTTGGATAGTGGGTAACTGACCTAGCATCGAACTTTGGATAGACTTAAGAGTGTTTTGAAACTCTTTTGTGAGTTTCTCCATCTGTTGTTGGTGTTGCTGATTAAGCAACTCCATTTGTGTTTTCCATAACTGTTCTCGTGTGTCATCATTTGGTCGAGCTTCTTGGACAACACGATGTGCTCTCCGTTCTCGTGGTTCCTCAACATCTGAGCCCTCGTCTTCTTCTCGAATGACATCAGACATGGCTTGTTTCAATGATGTATATTCATCATTGGAACGAAGTTCATGTCTGATCCATCGGTGAAGTCCAATGAGGAACCAAATGATGAGCATGGACTCGGTAGGTTGCTCTTGTACCTGACTTTTTAATCGTTTAAATCATTCGATATAGTCACGTACTTTTTTGTCTTTTGTCATTTTGATATTACTTAGTTTGACAAAAGAACTTTCTATCAAGCAAAAAGGCTTGAACCGTTTGATAAATGCCACTTTCAAGAGTAACCAGTCACGTTTATCTTCACGATCAAGGTTAAAAAACCACTCTCGTGTGCGATCGATCATGGTCATCGAGAAGAGCTGTACCATGGCCTCTGGTGATGTCTCGCCGTAGACGTCACAGGCATTCTCAAAGACTTGGAGAGATCTCTGAGGATCAGTGTTACCATCATACTTAAGTAAGTCTAGCTTTGGGGTCCGTTTTTCAGTACGTGGAACATTATTTGCGAAAGCTCCGTTTAAGTGAGCTCTTGCATGGAATGATTCGACAGCATGGAATTGTGGTCATTCATATGGAGCTTCATAACGCGTAGGTTTCCATCTGTCGAATGGGTTTGTGGATGGCTCTTGGACTTGGGATTTCATCCGAGAATACCTGTTAAATCGAGCCTGTTCGGTAGATGGGAAGACCATCTCTAGTGGATAGTCCTCTATAGTATTCGGATCATAAGGGCGATCCATGACAACTCGTAGATTTGTAGGATTGTGAAAATAGCTTGTGCACTCTGGTTACGGTGGATACGGTTGTCGGAATGTAGTTGTTGTGGTTTGTTACGGGTTGATTTCGGTTTGGGATGGTCGATGGAGGTCGATTATGGTGGAGGATTGCGGTTGTGGTATAGTCATTGGAAGCCGTAAGATGGCTGTGGTGACTGTCTATGAAGGTGGGGACGTTTGTTTGCGGGTTGGCAGTAGGGAAGGTTTCATAGTGGGCCGTAAGATGGCTGATGTGGTGGTCAGGAGTGGTTGATGGAGGTCGTTGAAGGTCGTAAACTGTAATATTGTGGTCTATTGTGGTTTGTGATGGTCAAGGACGGATGTGCATCAGTCGGAACTTGAGTGAGGCTCCGGCTCCGATTGAAATTTGACAGGGATCCGGCTTCGGTTGAGATTGAAAGTAGGCCGTCAGTTGAGAGGTGACTATGGCCTCCGGTTGAAATTCAAGAGCAGTGCTTCGGTTGAGATCTGAACAGAGTGCTTCGGTTGAGATCTGAGGAGAGTTCTTCGGTTGAGATCTGAGTGAAATGCTTCGGTCGAAATCTGACAGAAGTGCTTCGGTCGAGATCTGAACAGAGTGTTTAGCTCGAGATCTGAGTAGAGTGCTTTGGTCGAGATTGGACTGAACACTCCGGTTGAGATGTGAGCGACATGCTCCGGTTGAGAATTGATGGCAATGCTCCGGTCGAGTTTTGACTGAGCACTTCGATTGAGATGCGAGCAAAATGCTTCGGTTGAGAATTGATGGCAGTGCTCCGGTCGAGTTTTGACTAAACACTCCGGTTGAGGTGCGAGCGAAATGCTCTGGTTGAGAATTGATGGCAAAGCTCCGGTTGAGTTTTGACTGAACACTCCGATTGAGGTGCGAGCGAAATGCTCCGGTTGAGAATTGATGGCAGTGCTCCGGTCGAATTTTGACTGAGCACTCCAGTTGAGATGCGAGCAAAATGCTCCGGTTGAGAATTGATGGCAGTGCCTCGGTTGAGTTTTGACTGAACACTCCGGTTGAGGTGCGAAAGAGCGCTCCGGCTGAAATTTGGATTGAAGGGTCCGGTTGAGATGTGACAGCTTCCTTCGGTCGAGATGTCAAAGAGATGTTCGTTCTAAATGTGGAGTTATGACTCCGTTCGAGTTTTGAACGATTAGCGGTGGTTGAGGTGTAATTCAGGACATGTTAGGATCGTGAAGTTGTGGTTCGGTTGAGAGGTATGAGATAATAGTACCGTCCAGACTTGAGTCGTGGAGCTTGTCGTGGTGAGGATCGTGAGACTTTGGTTGAGAAACGAGCAGGACTTCGGTAAAGACCGAAGTGATGAGCTCGGCAATGAATGTGTAGGAGCTCTCAGACGATGGTGTTGCAACACATGAGATTGAGATATGGCTTGGTTAAACATGTGTGTAGCTGTGGAACGGCGCCAAATATTCACAGATTCATTGAATCTGTAAACACGATTTTTCTCTTTCTTTTGTGGCTTATCTCTCTTGGATTACTTTTGTTGTTATGGTTCTTTGTGATTACTCTTCTTATTAGAACGGTTATAGAGCAGAAGTAATATTCAAGGATGCATTACGTATTTCTCATCATGTTAGTGGGTAACTCAAATCCGATACTCAGCTACATGCATACACTAGCCATGCAACCATCTATAGCTCAAGCATATCAATGTTCAGCATAGAGAGCGATCCTACTACTAACTACTGAATCAAAGAACAATCAAGAACTAGATTAGCTACTGAAACTAAAACAAGATTCAAGAAACAAGAAACAAGATTCATAGCAGCATTTAACAATCTAAGAATCAAGAAACACACATTACTTGATGCCTAGATTATCCAAGAACATCAAGAACTAGAATGTCAAGACTATGCAAGATTTACACCACATTTCTAGCCTCTATTGTTTACTTGAATGCTGATTTCTACAAGATTCCACAAGCAAGAACTGAAGCTAATCCACAACTAAGCAAGAACAAGAAACAAGAACCTAGTTAATCCACAAGCAAGGAATCAAACATGCTCATAGAAATATCACTCAAGATCATTGCCATGAACAAGGAGCTTAGTGATCTTCAAGAACTCGTGGATGATCCTCTTTATTAGCTCAAGAGAACTTGAAAATACAATCAAAGCTCCCTCACAAGAGAGGGGGGCCCTTAAATAAGCAAGAAGACTGCCCATGTGGAGCCCATGTGGCAATTCCACTAAATTAGAAATTACATGTGAAATTTGCCCTTCCACTAGAGGTCACCATCAAAAGGTGGCTCACTCTTACTATTTTAAGGGGGGGTCTACATTTATTACAACTATTCAAGGAAATGTTACTAGCTCCTACATGGTCATTCCTTCTTTGGGATACACCATGTAGGCTCACATAGTTAATCACTATCTTCCTAGCTAGTATTTCCTCGGCTCTCATGCTCGGCTCTCAGCTTCTTCTGCTCTCTTCCTTCTGAGACCTCCTCGGTCATAAGTGAGAGATAACTTATGTCTCCAGCTTGGCTCGGCACTAGAGAATTGGCTAACAATCAAGAATTTTTTTCACTCATCTTGTACCTTACAATGGATCTAGAAAGTTCATCTCCATTCCTAATGATAGTAGATGCAATGTACCAATTGGTCTTGGATCCACTAGGACTCTTAATGATGTACTTTTGTGCCCAATCGCACCATGAATCTCATTAGTGTTGGTCAAATGCTTGATGATGGCTTTCAAGTTGGAAGCATTGTAATTAAAGTTTATTTGATAGTAATATCTAAATAAAGTGAAGATAAACTCAAAAAATGACCATAGCTTTATATATTTATTTGGCTTATAATAATTGTGATTTACTAAATTTAAAAAAAAATAGTCATAGGCTACAACTAAATTGAAAGACTTAGAAAATTTGAAAGATATTCTTAGCTTAAGTTAAAGTGAATATAAACATAATATTTCTATAAGTGGACTCTCTGGGCCTTGGCATTTTGTGAGTAAATTTTTTACGAGTTTTGTGAGTTTCTTTCTTGCCATGACTCAACAAAAAGATAGCACATGGTGTGCTACATTTTTTATGCTATTACTTCAATGTTTATTATTAAGAATGTGGTTTGGTACATAGTTAAAAATTTCACAAAGTAATAAAAAATTCAAATTTAATTTTTTTTTGCAGCTCCAAAGATAGCACGTCGGCGTGCTAGGTGAGACTGTCCGAATTATTATTATTTTGTTTACTTTAGCACCCTTGCATGCTATCTTTGAAGGTTTCAAAAAAAAAAAATCTAACTAATTTACTTAGCACGCTGGCGTGCTATGTTTGGAAGCTGAAAAAGATATTATGAAATAATGTTTTTACTCAAAATTTGGTTCTCAGATGTGTCAAAATACCTTTTATTTTATTTTATAAAACCTATAATGTATCCACAAAAATACGGTGGAATATCTTAAAAGTAAATATTGTTCATGACAATGATGGTTTGATATATTGATTGTCACATAGAGCAGAATTTGGTACTCCCATAAACACATAGACTATCTAATTTGTTTTACATGAGAAAGTTGAATGGTTATGAATGATTCGCATAATACAATGGCTTAAGCTATGGTGTCCAACTAAAACACTTGATACAAAAATATAAAAAACTAGATGTATTCTTTCTAAAAAAGCTCCATTATAATTTGAAAATATACAAAAAAAAATTCATTGACATGACAAGTTAAGTACATGTGGTTTACAATATGGGTTAAAACACTAAGAATCATCAAAAGACATAATTAAAACTTTTGGACTCTTGAGACATGCGATTTACAATATAGGTTAAAACACTCAAAATCATCAAAAGACATAATTAAAATTTTTGATTGAGATACACACTTCTACTAATGCAGTGATATTTTGATGTCAAAGATCTACAACTCTTTATATCGAGTTCATGTGAAAAAGATCTCATAATAAATTATTATTATAAATCTTGTTATAATGATATTATTACACTATGATATAATCTACAAGAGAAACTAAAGTCCACTATTGGATCCAATATACTTGAATTGCATATGTGACCTTGTTGTCACGTGTTTTTCTTGTTTATACTTATTTAGGTTGAAAAGAACATGTATTTATATAGTTTGATTGTGTTGTTTTGGTAGATGAGTAAAATTTGTATGTGTGATTATGATAATATCAAATTCTTACTTTGCTTCACCATAAAAAATGCCATAAGATATTTCAAAACATTTTTAGTACAAAAACACCTACTAGTCAGTATCAAAGGACTTTGGCTTGTGATATACATAACTTGATCTATGCTTATTAGATTAGAAATATTTAGAAGTAAATTTTAGTAGTAATTCAAAATATTGAGTCCTAAACTTCTTGAACTCAAAACCAAAAATCCTAACTAGCTCTTAATGTTATAAAACCTATGACTAACTAATATAATTTATTGACATCGTTGGTTATTATAGATATCATGTGTTATACAATTTTGAATTTATGTTATTTATTTAGTTTCAAAATTATGACACCATGCACTAATTTGTTTTAAATTTAGATTTCTATACTTAGAATCATAACTCCAAGACATTGATAGTCTAGAAATGTCTATACCATTAGCATGCCATATGAAATCAGAATCATGATGCTGAAATATCGCAAGACTTGGCTTGAAAAAACAATACATTTTACTTGATGATATTCTTATTATTTGAAATATTATGAAACTTTCAATATGATGTCTCTTTTTAAATATACAAAAGTGAAAAAACTCAAGAAGTCACCATCAAGTCATAACATCTAGCCTAAGCATAAAATTTACAAGATGAATAACTATGAATTTTGCATTGTATTTTGATTTGCATTGATTTATTTTATTTTGAATTAACTATTTTAAATTGTATGTTGAACTTCAATACAGGTCTCACAAAGACAAACTTTTGATAGTACATGAACCCATAAGTGCTGCTATATTGATTATATCTTCCACTATAATGGGAAATTGATTGAACTATGATCTAACATATCATGATACAAGATTTTCTATGATTGTAAATTGAATAATTTTCTAGATATATTCACATCTAAGTACCGAATAACTTACAGTTTCTATGTGCAAAAAATAAAACTTTAGCTCTATATCCTAGATCTTTTAGATAACTTGACCTTTTCTACGCTACTTAATTCATTAATAGGGGATTATACCTAATTTGATAATGATGTTCTATCTCTCATCCTTTTCATCATGGAATTCTTCTTGCCAATAATGAAAATCACATACATTTAAATTATGTATCACTCACTCACTCACTCACACACACACACACACACACACACACACACACACACACACACACACACACACACACACACACACACACACACATACAATCATGATTTGATTATATATTATTGATTATTATTATTTTCATCATTGTTAATTAGTTTTGGTGTGTCAAATATATTTTAGTTTAGTCATTACTTTGATTTTGTATTGTGTGGAATTAGACTAAATATAATTTTTTTTAAGTGTGTGACATGTTTTACAGTTGAGGCTATATTGAGAAGTAGACTTGACTATAATGTACATGAGTACATGTGCACGTGTCTACACGTGCACTCGTGTGATATGCACACATATATGACTATTTTTCTAAGTGTCTTAAGATAAAATAAACACACACACACACACACACACACACACACACACACACACACACACACACACACACACACACACACACACAAACACACACACGCGTGCGCGCGTACACACGATATCTATCTATATATATATTTAAACTTATGTACAGTTTTGCGCATGTGTATGGGTGCACCATACATGCTCCTCCCCTCACCCATGCATGCACGTTTTCTAACTAAAAAACTTGGGGAGGAGGATGCATGTATGGGGAAAAGGATGCATGGCCCTCCTTTCCATGCATGCATCTAAGGGGCCACTCCAAATTCAAATTATCCTTTACCAACACACATAGTGTTTTGAAGTGCATGTACATACTTTCATGGTGAAAGGTGTTAAACAAATGAGACTTTTATTATCAAAAATTTGAAGGGTGCTCTAAGGGTTTTTTAAATTATCAAAGTTTCCACGGGAAAGGCTGAAATAAAAATACATTTCTATGAAGGAAAAATCGGCTATGAAGGGTTGGGAAGACTTCAAAACGTAGGCCTGGTGGGTCTCTCTCTCTCTCTAGTTGCACTCAAGCTTGCATGGCAGACCTACGTGGTGCATAGCTTAGTTAGCTTGCCACACAAGCCTATGTCAAGCCTATATGTGGCAGACTGCAACATGCCTGCATGGCAGACATCAAGCCTATGTCATGCCTATATGACCTGCCACACAAGCCTATGATAGGCCTACATGGCTTGCCACATGGCAAGTCCCAAGTCTATGTGGTTTATCTCATGACATGCCTATGTGGCTTGCCACATGGCAACTTGTGAGCCCCAGCTCTCTCTCTCTCTCTAGGTCCACTCAAGCCTACATGGCAAAGCTTGGTTGGCTTGCCACACAAGCCGCAGACATCAGACCTATGCCATGCCTATGTGGCCTGCCACGCAAGCCTATGGTAGGCCTGCATGGCAACTTTCGAGCCAACCTAAATATCTCTCTCTAGGTCCACTCAAACCTACATGACAGAGCCCGGTTTGCTTGCCATACAAGCCTATGGTAGGCCTACATGCTTGCCACATGGCAAACCTCAAGCTTGCATGATTTGCCATGTGGCAAACCTACGTGGTAGTGTGCGACAGACTTAGCAGATAGCAGACCACGTAGGCAGAGCCTGATTGGCTTGCCAGCCTATGATGGGCCTACGTGGCTTGCCACATGACTAATCCCAAGCCTGCATGATTTTCCACGTGGCAGCCATACATGATTGCCACATGGCACCTATGACAGGCTTGGTAGATGGCAAGCCTATGTGGCCTGTTACACAAGCCTATGATAGGCCATGTGGCAAGCCACACAAGCCTATGAAAGGCATACGTGGCTTGCCACATGAAAACTTTTGAGCCCCACCTCTTTCTCTCTCTAGGTCCACTCAGGCCTACGTGGCAAATCCTGGTTGGCTTGCCACAGAAGCCTATGTTAAACCTACATGGTTTGCAACACAATATGGCTACGACAATCCAGACCAAAGTAGAAATCAGTCTCAATGGCACAAATTACAGAATCTGGAAATTCAAAATCAAAACACTCCTGAAGAGCGAAGGCATCTGGTCGGTGACCGAGCTCTCAAAGGTGCAGCCTCCAGAGGGAGACCCGAGGAGAGCTGAATGGATTCGAAAGGATGAGTGCAATGGCGATCATCATTTTGTTCATATATGAAGATCTACTCATGCAGATTGAAGACTGCGAAAGCAACCATGCAGCATGGGAAAGATTAAAGCAGAAGTATGAAGTGAGGACTACAGCTTCAGTCATGCACCTTCATAATCAGCTGCAATCAATACGGTGGGATGGCAACCAGTTGGATCAACACGTTGAGAATATCAAAACGATCTTCGCTCAACTCGCTGCATCAGGAAGTTGCAAAAGGGGAGGAAATCTGTCAATTCCCTATGGAGGTTGCTCTTGGTTGGACATTGCAGCAAATGATGGAATATCGGTTTCACTTTCTTGTGACAATGACTCATTTCATATTAGTGTCTTCTGGCATTTTGGAACTGGTATATTGTGCGGTAATGTAGAAGTTTGCTAGAAACTTCTCAAGTGAGCAGTAGGTTGAGCGGTTGGGTGCTATGGTGCTCGTGTGGTTGTCGTGAGGATCCTATCGGGAGTCATAACTAACATGACGGGCAAGTAGGATCTTAGTTGGTTGCTTTGGACAGCCTTTGAAAATGTGTTTTCGAAAATAGTCAGGACACTCAGCATGGTACTGGGTATTAACTGGACAATCAACCATGAAGTGGCCGGTTTCACCACAGATGAAACATCTGGTGTGTAGTGGCCCTTGTATAACGCCGTAGCCATCTTGTATGGCTAGTGGTTCTGGACTTTCTGGTGGATATTCATGATAAGGCAAGGCATTTCCAGATTGTGATGGGTGTTCTTCATATTGTTGAACTGTATGTGCTTGGATAGGTTGGTATGAAGGACAAGCATCAACAAGATGTGTAGCCCGGCAGTGTGGGCACTATATTGTTTTTCGTCTATAAGGTACTTGTGTAGGGTTTGGCTGACCAGGCATATTGCTTTGGATAGACTTCAGGGTAGCTTGAAACTCATTGGTGAGTTTCTCCATCTATAGTTGATGTTGCTTATTAAGCAACTCCAACTGGGATTTCCAAAGCTAATCTTGGGTGTCCTTGATCGGCTTTGACTCATGGACAGGAGCGCGTGGTGCTCGCCTTTCCCTAGATTCGTCAACATCTGATCCTTCATCTTCTTCCTTAATGGCATCAGACATAGCTAGCTTTAGACTCGTGTATTCATCATTGGATTTAAACTCGTGTCTAATCCATCTTGGAAGGCCGACTAAGAACTAGATGATGAGCATCTGTTCGGAGGGCTATTCTTGTACTTGACTTTTGAGTTGTTTGAAATGCTCGATATAGTCTTTTACACATTCATCTTTTGCCGTCTTGATGTTATTCAATTTGACAAAAGGGCTCTCGTCCATGCGAAAGGGCTTAAAAGTCTGGATAAAGGACTCTTTTAAAATTGACCAGTCTGTCTTCTCTTCACGATCAAGGTTGCAAAACTAGTCACATGCTTTAGCGATCATGGTCATCAAAAACAGTTGGACCATAGCATTGGGGGATGTTTCGCCATATACATCACATGCATTCTCAAAGATTTGCAAAAATCTTTGAGGGTCCAAACTACCGTCAAACTTTGGTAGATCTAGTTTGGGTGTACGTCTTTCAAGATGAGCTCCATGGGTAGCAGAAACTCCATTAGGGTTGGTTCTGACCCCTGAGGACTCAGTACCATAAAAATGGGCTTGTGCTCATAAAGACTCGGCTCTATCAGGTTCTTGTCCATCGAACGGGTTTGTGGATGGCTCTTGGAGTTCGTCTCTCATTCGGTAGAATCTATGACGTCTGATTTGTTCAGCTACAAGGGACCAGATCTCGTATGGATAATCGTTTGGGACTTCAAGCTCATTTTGTTGGTCCATTGAGGACTGGTGTGTCTGTTTTTGTGTTGGGTATGAATTTTTTTATTGTGTTTTTGGTTTGAAGACGCTCAGGTTGGAGGTGACTGAGGCCGCTATGGCTGAACGGTGGATTTGGTTGAATGTGTGCGAGCGTTGGAACGTGGTGATGCAGTTTCTACGGTGTGAGAATGGAGACGGTTGGATTGCGGTGGGTGGCGATGTTTTGCGGTCTGCTGGATTACAACTAGTTGTGTGTAGTTGCGTGCTGGTTGATTGCTGGTCACGTGGGATCTGGTGCAGTGATGGTGGTTAGTTAGGATCTATGGGGCAAGGTAGTCAGGACAGATTGATGTGTGCATGGTTTGAATTTCTCTGGTTGTAGGCGAAAGAGGCTGCTACGGTTGAACAACAGATGGCTTGTGGTTTCCACGATGTGAGAATGGAGACGAGGTGATTGTGGAGTTGTGCGGTGGGTTATGGTGGATGTGGTGATTACGGTGGATGTGGTGATTACGATATACGGGGAGTGGTTGTGGCGATTGCGATTTCAACGGCTTGTGGCGGTTTCAACGGCTGGGTGCGGTTTCAACGGCGGTATGCAGATGTGGGTAGAGAGTGGTCTCTTGGTGGTTGAAGGTGGCCGAGGGTAGTTGTAAAGTCGTCTGATTGCAGTCTGTTGCAACTGTGGAGGGAATACGGTTGTAATGAGGGGGTTAAGGGTGGATGCAGGTAGTGTTCGGGTTCGGTTGTGATGGTGTAGAGGAGTGACTATGTTGTGATTGGATGTGGATGACTGGGTGATGTGGAGTGCAGCCAGTTGCAGTTGAAGATGGAAGGGGTGTGAATGTGGTGGGTTGTAAATGAAGGATGAATGGCGTTGGGTGTTTGTGAATGCAGACAAATGCGATGTGTTTGAGAGTTAGGTAGGGTAGTTAGCAAATTGGTGTTTAGCAATGCAATGTGGTCAGTTGTGGTGTAGTGCGGGTAGTATGGATGTATGTGTTCTTGTTTACGACTGCTAATGAAGGCAGTCTATTTGCGATCTAATGTGGATGTGGGTAGGCGTGTGATTAAATAGGTAGAGAGACATGGGAGATGAACAGGGGCAGAGTGCATCAGATGCAAATGGAGATTGACAGAGTCAGATGCAAACAAAGGTAGAAGGTGGTGGATGCAAAGAAAATGCGTAGTGATTTGTTATGGTCTGGCGTGGATGTCGTCTTGCTAAAGTGTGAGAGATCCCTTTGGTCAAGATCTGATGATAGGCTTTGGCTCCGATCGAGATTTTAACAGTTGGTCATCGGTTGAGAGCTGATTGAGGCCCTCAGTTGAGATCTAACTAAGGCCATCGGTTGAGATCTGACTGAGGCTGTCGGTTGATATTTGAATGAGGCTGTCGATTGAGATCTGACTGAGGCCGTTGGTTGAGATCTGACTGAGGCCGTCGGTTGAGATTTGAACCAACCTGTCGGTTGAGATCTGAACAAGGCCATCAATTGAGATCTGAATGAGGCCGTCAGTTGAGATCTGACTGAGGTCGTCGGTTGAGATTTAACTGAAAATTGTCGGTTGAGATCTAACTGAAAGCCGTCAGTCTAGATGTCATAGAGCACCTCGATCGAGATCTGAGAGCTGGGCTCTGGCTCCGGTTGAGATTTTAACTTGAGGGAACGGAAGGAGCGTGAAGGTCTGGCGGAGAGGAAGAGAAGTATGGTTGTAAACGGTCGTGATGGGATGGCAGGCAGTTGCGATGATGTGGGGGTGCTTTAATGTTGATGGTATGTGTTTGACGTCGAGGTGCTCATTCCAGGTCGAATTGTGGTGGATTGCGACCTAATGTGGTGTGTTGTTGTGGTGATGGAATGCGGGCACAATGGAATGTGGGTGCGATTGGTTTGCGGTCTGCGGTGACTATGGTGGTAGTGTGGTCAGCTGTTGTGTCAACGGTTGAGTGTATGTCAGTGGTTGATTACGGTGTCAGCGACTAATTGTGGATGAATGGAAAGCGAGGCTGTTGGCGATTATATGCTGTGGAATGCGGGGTATTTCGTTATGCGGATGCGTGCAGTGTTTGCGATGTGTGGAGGTTGCGATGGTATGTTGTTGTAGGGTGATTGCAAGGGTTCGATGACATGCGATGGTTGCGAAGTGATACGGTGTGAGGGTGGCTATTGCGATGGAGTGCGGCAGGTATGTTGACTGAGATGGTATGCGGTCAGATGCGGAGGTGAGAAAGTCCTTCTATGCAGAACGGATGGAATCGCATCGGTTCATATTTGAAGCTGATCCCGTCGGTTGGCAAAGTCCATCGGTTGAGATTTCAGAGATCACGCCGGTTGGGAATTGACAAAGGCCTCCGGTTGAGATTTGACACAGGCCTCCAGTTGAGATGGGAGGCAGTGCATCGGTTGAGATCATACAGATTGGCTCCGGTTGAGATGTGAGGCAGTGTGTGTCAGTTGAGATCTGAATGAGCACTCCGGTTGAGATATAAGCTGGTGCTTCGGTTGAGATTTTGTTTGGGCTCCGGTTGAGATTTGAAGCATGAGAAAACTGGAGCAGAAGCTTGGAAAGAAGGGAATCTAGGTCTGCTTGGGCGTTTGGTAACAATGGGTCTCCGACTCTATCAGCCCATGCGTTTGGGCAATGATGCAGCCATTTATGTGGCTCTGGCCAGTTGTAGAAACTGAGAGATGTTGAAAGATGGGAGGTTTGTGTGCATGGATCTGAGCATGGACAATGTTGCGGTTGTTCTGTATGTAGAATGCGGTGGAGTTTCAGTAGCAATGACGCCAAATGTTGACAAATTCTACACTCTAGAATCTGTTTACTAGTTCTTTCTTGTTTCTTGTTTACAAGAATTGTTTTCTACCTATTTAGAGGCTTGTTGGCATTTTCTTGAATGTTAGCTTCTTAGCTCAATGCCGAAACCAGACAGAAGGGACTGATATTGATGTAGTAAATGTCCTTGTCCTGCTTGTCAGAGGACTACTCAGGATCGTCTCTCTTGAATGCACTTACATTCTACATAGATGCAAGCCAAGAATGCTCATTCACAGATCAGCATGCAGCCCAAATGAACGTTCAGTAGTTTTTACAGCTATCTACACTTAAAACGGACTGAATCAGAGCCTGCATTTTACTAACACTGAGCTACACGTGCATAAATTGACAAAACAAGAATCAAGAACTAATCTATAGCATTTTAGGAGTCCAAGAATCAAGAAACCAACCAGCCTTTTGATTCTTGGACACCCCAAGAACATCAAGAACTGGAATGTCAGAGAATATGCAAGATTTACATCACAGATCCAGCCTATGTAGTTTATCTGATTTGAAGTTTTGCAATTTTAATTTGTGAGTAAAATTGGCAAAATTTTGAATTATTCTGATTGCATGCCAGTCATTTCCCTAGTTTGTAGTATTGTGCTTGCATGTATTGATTGCATGTTGATTCTCAATTTGATTCTGACATGCATAAGGTATTTACAATCGAATTGAGTGGTCATACGCATGTGCTCTGACGGTTGGGACACAAATCGGTGATATTGGCTGACAAATTCTGTAGAACTGATATTTACTTAAAAAATTCGATAATGACGTTTTGTGACTAATGTAGTGTGCATTGGATGACAGTTGGACATTAGTTTAGTGACATTAGAAATCCAACAGTATTTCGAGTTTCTTTATTTCGATTGTCTTTTGTACTAAAAGTATTTTTGTTAGAATTTTTTTGAATTACGTAAATTAAACAAAAAATTGAGTTTTTTTTTTTTGAAAAATCAAAATTTCAATTATTTTTTTGTTATTTATGAAATTAGTGTAGATTTGTAAATTGACTACACTGAGTTTATTAGTCAGAGTCACAGTGCTTTCACTAAGGCTAAATTATTTCCTCGTTATAAATAAGTTAAAATTGACAAAAGGAACCGCAATGAATTTGTCGACAATTTTTTTTTTTCAAAGAGTCATAGGTTATGGAAGGAGTCTCTTGATCTTCCATAAGCTTATGGAGGCTCTTGGAGATTCTTTAACTCCCCTAGGCTTCTCTCTCTCTCATTGGATGAGCTTGGAACTCCATATTGCATTGAAGGGGTCAATGGGCCATCTATATGAGGGTAGTAGGGCGCCCATTGGGAGGGAGAGATCTCTCTTGTTTGCTTTGCTTATGCTCTAGTGTTGCTACTAGTGTATAGAGTGCTTTCTTGTGGTAGTATGCTTAAGGGTTGGATCTTGCTTATGGTATGGGACATAAATTGGGTTTGGATCTTGAGTATGCTATGGAGTGTTGTGGTATGCTTGTGATTTGTTTATGGTTAGCAAGGGGGGTGCTAGATAGGTCTTGCTTGGAGCTTGGATCTAGCTATGGTTGGGTGGTGAATACTTGAGGCCAGCTTGTTATCTATCTTTGTGTTTAAAGAGTAGGGACACAGGTGGAGGAGAGATCCTTGAAGGCTTGCAGATCCTTACTTGTAGGTGGAGGCATCCTAGCTTGGAGTTAGGGAGCATCTTGAAGCTTGCAGGTTGCTTGGAGGACATTTGGAGGCTCAACCTTGGATTTGGAGGACTTCCTCACCTCTACTTGTAAAAGTGGTATCAGAGCTAGACAAAGGATGGTAACCTTTCTAACCTTGCATTCCTTAGTTAAGGATTAGACTCAGCTCATTAGCGATTGTATCCCAGAGTGCTCAGTTGGATAACAAATCATAATGAATCCGAAAATAATAATTGAATGATATTCAGCAAGATTTTGGGTATCTAGATTTAATTCTAGACGATAATATAAAATTTTTTGTGGTTAAAGATGATCGACATTTTTTATTTTGGTACACTTTCTGTCTTTCATTACCAGTGGCATATAAAATGAGAATATCTAGTACTTCTGTCAGAGAATCCAGTTTGGAGAATGTTGGGAAAGAGTTTGGTATGATTCTTACTTTCTTGAGTTATGTTGGACATATACTCCAGTATCCTTAAATGATTAGGTATGATTTTGGATTCTAGTGAGTTATGATTGATGAATTATATGAATCTAAATATTTATGATTGATGGATCGTAAATAGATACTTACTTGTTATCAGTGGATTATAAGAAATTGTGATGATTTTTAAGTGGGATGATTGATTCTTGGTCTATCAATTGAGTTAGAATTCAGATCAGTGTTTTGAATCTCTTTACTCTAGTATTTTTATTTGAGAACCTCTGGATCTCACAGACATTCTCACAAGATAAGTTTTTTACTTGTGGAGAATTTAATTTATCTAGTGGATGCTATTCAACTACAGTTTATGGTCTACAGATGTTTGTGTAGAGTCCTTTTGATTGAAAAATGACTAAGGAATTAGGATTAGAAGACCGGATTCAGCCTACTGTTCATCATAAAATACATTTAGCCGATGGATCTCGCTGCATACCAGTAGGAGAGTTAAGAAGTATCAATGTAAATATAGAAACAAAGACTTTCATGATGAATTTCTTTGTCATAAACCCCCCGGATAAGCCACAATATTCTATATTGTTTGGTAGACCATGGTTAGACCAAGCTAACTGTTACATACCTATGTAACTAGCAGTACTTCAAACCCCTATTAGTCCATCTAGTGTTGGGGGCTAAATGGCAAGGTACCCTTAGGATTAAGGGTATGTGCCCTTAGATAAGGATAGACAATTGACTATACCTTAGTGGGAGGTATGGAGTCATGTGACCCTTGGATAAGGGGTACCCTTAGTATTAAGGGTAGGTGTCTTAGATTAAGGTACTAGTTCCTTGCTTAAGGGTAGGTAGGTGTCTATACCTTGGATGGAGGTATGGAACCTAGAGAGGTGTTAGAAAGTCATTGGATGACTATTTTTCTAAACCTTAGGCCTCAACCTTGAACCATATGACTTTATTTGTCTAGGACCAAAGTATACTTGCACAACTTGGGCAATGGGACCTAGTAGGAGGGCGCCCTTCTAAAGTGTCCATTGAGTTCCCAACTCCCACAAGAAAGACATTCAAAGGGTCATAGGTTATGGAAGGAGTCTCTTGACATTCCATAAGCCTATGGAGGCTCTTGGAGATTCTTTAACTCCCCTAGGCTTCTCTCTCTCTCATTGGATGAGCATGGAACTCCATAGTGCATTGGAGGGGTCGATGGGCCATCTATATGAGGGTAGCAGGGCGCCCATTGGGAGGGAGATATCTCTCTTGTTTGCTTTGCCTATGCTCTAGTGTTGCTACTAGTGTGTGGAGTGCTTTCTTGTGGTAGTATACTTAAGGTTTGGATCTTGCTTATGGTATGGGACATAAGTAGGGTTTGGATCTTGAGTATGCTATGGAGTGTTGTGGTATGCTTGTAATTTGTTTATGGTTAGCAAGGGGGTGCTAGATAGGTCTTGCTTGGAGCTTGGATCTAGCTATGGTTGGGTGGTGAATACTTGAGGCTAGCTTGTTATCTATCTTTGTGTTTAAAGAGTAGGGACACAGGTGGAGGAGAGATCCTTGGAGGCTTGCAGATCCTTACTTGCAGGTGGAGGCATCCTAGCTTGGAGTTGGGGAGCATCTTGAAGCTTGCAGGTTGCTTGGAGGACATTTGGAGGCTCTCACTTTGATTTGGAGGACTTTCTCACTTCTACTTGTAAAAGTGGTATCAGAGCTAGACAAAGGGTGGTAACCTTTCCAACCTTCTTCAAGTTCTCTTAAGATCACCAACTAATTTTTTTTGGGGAAGATTATAGGCTTTTCTAGTTGTAGGAAGCTTGTAATTGAAGAACCCAATGAATCTAGTTCTCTTTAGAAGAGAGTAATGATGCCTATAGAATTGTTTAGGGGCTGATTTTATATCATGTTAGAGAAGTTTTAAAGTGGGCTTGGGGTTTTAAAAGTTCTGAAAAAAGATTTGTGCGATGGGTAGAGAAAGTCTTCCTCTACATACACAAACATTTTTTGGCAAAAAAGATTGACTCTAACTATGTGTTTTGATCAAAACTAGTGTTTTTTTGGCATAAATGAAGTGTTTGAAGTTTTGATTTTCATTCTAAAGTTCTGTTTTTTAGACCTATAAATCTAAAAGTCAGATCTAAAAAGTGAAGTTTTCATTCAAACTTCATTAGTTACACCTTTCTATATCCTAATTTCATGAAGATGGCAATGTAGCAAGGGAATGGTAGTGTAACTTTGTGCATAAAACAAGTTTTGAAATTCTGTTTTTTGTCATTTTGAAGTTCTGATTTTCAGACCTGTAAATCTGAAAATCAGATCTGAAAATTGATATTTTCATAAAGGTTAATTAGTTATCCATTTCTAGACACTAGTTTCTTGGTTTTGGAAATCTAGAATAGTGAGAAATGTGAAAACTTTGGTTGCCTTTGAAATGACAAATGGAATTGGAATGGGAATGGGAACTTTATATAAAAATTAGCTTGGACTAGTTAAATGAAGTTTACATAAAGATTTGGTTTTCATTTTTGCTTTTGATTAAGGCAAATATAGCTTGTTGTTGTTTTTCTCTTAAGCTTGGATTGAGCTTGCAAATAGTAGGCTTGGATTGAGCTTACAAACAATAAGATTGAATGAATAGAAGTAAATACTTTTTATTTGCATTGGATGTAACAATTGAAGCATTTCTATCATTCTAATTTGAACACTTGTTGTTGTATTTGCATAATAGGAAAACACACAAGCAACCCCAATGGATCAAACAATGAAAACCCAACATTTGATCTATCAAACCCATCCAATGTGGCACAAGCTCTTGAACCTCTATACCAACAAATTCAAGCCACTAATAAGCGGCGAAGGTTGCTTGTTTGGCAAGCAACACAAGTCTCCAACTCCAAAGACATCAAATGGTTGAATGACCCAAGTATTGGAATTGATCCATGCATATGTGCTAGGTACAAACTCCCTTTCTTAGAGGATTAAAATGCTTTGTACCTTTCACTAATGACTTCTCAAGAAGAGTTAGGGTGTATTTTTGAAAGCTAAATCAAGGGTATTTGTCATATTCAAAGTATTTCACAAATGGGAAAAACTTCAGAAATGCAGAAAGCTTAAGATCCCACAAAGCGATAATGGAGGAGAATTCACTTTGAGTTTTTTCAATTTCTTACTAGACCATGAAAACACACCATTACCATTATGAAAAGCATAACTTGTGGTGGATCTTATGTCATTTACACAGCCTGCCCAATTCGAATCTATGAAGCCATGTATAATTGATAAAGTTTGTTCTCTCTCATATAACAATCCATGGATTAGTTTTTCTTTGATGTAATGAAGAATTCTCTTCACTGCTTTCCAATGAGTCTCCATAGATGTAGCCATGAATTGACTCACAACACTTACAACATAGCTTATATCAGGACAAGTAGTTGTGAGATAAATCAATGAACCAATAAACTGATAAAATAAAGTCGCATCAACCTGGTTAGAAAGTTTCTTACCAATCTCCACACGTTTAGACATTGGCTTATTGTCGTACATCTTGAAATGTTTCAGAATTTTGTTCACGTACTTTATTTATGTGAGTGAGATGATATCATGTCTTTGTTAGATTTTCACTCCCAAACAATAGTGCATCAAAAGCCAATGTTAGTCATATTAAAGTTGGAGGTTAGATACTTCTTGATTAAACTAATCAAATCATTATTATTGCTTGTCATGATTATGAGATCATGTACGTACAACACAATCAATGTGATGCTAGAGTCACGAGCAAAGTAGTAAAGGTCGAAATCTAAAGAAGTGCATATCAAAGCTCTTGATAGGAGACACTCATCAAAGTGGGTATGCCAAGCACATGGTGCTTGCTTTAATCCACGCAAGGTCTTCTTCAATATGCATACTTTGTCTTCCATGATTTAGATGATGGCTCACGCTCTTGTTCAGATTCTAGCTCTGATGGTGGATCAGGGTCTTGTTCGGACTTGGAACTGGAATCAGAACTATGTTCTGAAGATGAAGATTCACATGGGTTCGATGAGCTAGTAAGCTCTTTCTCAAATGAATTTACAAGTGATATGGAGGTATTGTAAAGATTATTAAATGCTTTAGGACTTAATTTGGTTCTTATAGGTGAATTTCACAGATTCTGAAAATACAAATCACATGCCTTTCTATAAGCTTCTAATCGTTGTGCACGTTCTAAACGTTTCTATTTAAGAGTTACTTGAGGTTGATCTTTTGGCATGTATTACATCAACAAGATTCATAGACTTAGTACACTTAGAAATCACAGAGACAAATTCATCTCCCCGGAAACGACGCCAAGTTATGTGGTAGCCTAGTCATTATAGATTTCCACAAAATCTGTAAAATGTGTAATATAAAAGGTTTATTGTTCCCCAAGAGAGAGACAAATATGCTCTTTTGGATTGATAAGGGTACAAAGGGTAATGGAGTGTGTGAAGAGTGTAATATCCAGAAATGAATACTACAATGACATAGTTGGTTATCCAAAGATATTGAGTAGATTGGCGCCTAGAAACACCAACATAAAACAATCTGGTCAAGGTCTGAAATTGTAGAAGGGTACATTATCTTCCAGGCAACAGAATAAACGATAAGCAATTATCTATTAGAGACAAATAATTAGATCCTGCAAACAAAATCTAGCAGGCAATTGATTCCTCTTGATGAGCACAAGGAATTAATTCTTATCACTGGAAAGCAGTCAAGACAAAACAACAATTATGCTCTTTATCCAAGCACATAAACTCATTCAGAAATAATACTAGTTTTGGTTATGTTTTTGCTTAGCAGCTTCGGCTGGTTCCCTGCACACAATCAATTAGAATTGAATCTTCACAAATGTCGCCTGTAAATCCACGTTAGCAACTAAAATTCGATAAAAGACGGAAGGCAAACAATCAATGTATGGATCTATGGATCAAACAACAAATAAAAGGAATGTCATAAATATATCTATTCACCGATCCACCTATTTTTTACCTTCCTTTTTGTTTGTCATTTGATCCATAGACCCATTGATTGATTGTCAGATCCATATAACTTATAGCTCTATCTAACTTCCTTCTTCTTAATTATCTATATAATAATACACAAACATGTCGAATTTCAATGTTCAGGATGAAATGATTTGATAATGAGCATCTTGAAAAACCCCTATATATACTTATTCCTAAAAAAAAAAAACAAGGACCAAGAATTTTTTCGACCCAAGATTTTCAATCCAATGTTAATCTTGCAAAGAGAAATTTTCCGACCTTGGATCGGGTCGAATCAAGTCTAACTTTTTCGACCTTGGTTCACCATATGTTTTTCAACCTAGTGTGTATTTCCGACCCTTTGTAAATTTCTGATCCTTTGTAAAATCCGATACTGTCAACTCAAAAATCTGACCCATGTCGTGACGTTGACAGTCCGCCTACTCTTGTACATACATTCATTGAAAATGGTGGCTACCTTTTGATGTAGTGATCAACTGACATCCAATCATTATTGTAGATCTACAATGAAGTCAGTGCCTTGATTAGGTTACCATCCTGTAGACAATTTTAGTCGTGGTAGTGGGTTTTAATCCCTTAATGAGTTTGTAGCATTATCAATCTATCAACTGAAGCATTTTTGTGCCTTACTGTCTCGCAGCCAGCTTCATGCTCAGCCTATACTCATTTTGATATCTAATCAGAGTGTAGTTTTTGTCCACATTGTTGTTGTTCTATTGAGCATTGTCTGATTTATTCATCTTGCATGCTTGTTGGTAACTATTGCACTTCCGATCTTTAACCATATGCTCACCACTTTCGTTGCTCACCACCTTTCCACTAATTTCCTACATGGTATAAGAGCGTCTATTTCTATCAGATTTCTACTAATTTGATATCAGTCAATCATTTCTAATCACCCACCAAGACCTCATTTCAGCAAGTGCGCAGCCAACAATATTTCAATATCATGCTTCTACCAACGATCTCGCTACTATATGAGAATGGAATCATACTCTATTTCTTCTCTGATTGACAAGCTCGATGGATGGAACTACCATCTCTTGAAGTTCAAGATGAAAGACGTTCTATTAGCCAAAAAATTGTGGGACATAGTTGATGGTACTAAAATCAAACTAAAGGCTGATGCGGCTAGCATCACCAAATGGAGACAACAAGATGGCAAGACATTTTCCTTAATCACGTTGAATATCAAAGACTCCCAGATCAGTTACATTCGATCTGCTCAGACTGCTAAGGATGCTTTGGACATCCTAGCAACTCTCTATGACATCGGAGATGTCACATCCAAACTCCATTTGAGGAGAAAATTCTTCAATTTGAGAATGTCTGATGCAGACACCATTTCCAGCTATCTCAATACATTATAAAATCTCATGGAGCAGATGAATGCAATCGGTTTAGTCATAGACAATTCCGATGTAGTGATTAATCTTTTATCAAGTCTGTTTGATGTCTATGAAATTTGGATCATGGCTATTTCGACCCAGCATGAGCATCTCACTCGATCAAGAATCATTTCGATGCTATTACAAGAGGAGATTAGAAGAAATGCATTCTCCTCAAGCTTTGGGTCAGATCCTCAACTTCTATACACAAAGAAAAATTAGAAGCTCAAATCCAAGAAATCCACAAAATTAGATTATTTTGACAAGAAGAACAACATGTAGTCTAGGTCAAATTTTGGCTCAGGGTCAAATTCTGGTCCAGGGTCGAATTCTTCATCATTCCAGCCAATGCAGAAACTGTTCTACAAATATTGTAAGAGGGCTGGCCATCTCAGCAAGGAATGCAGAACACTGAAGTACAACAATGAAAAGAAGCAGTTCCAACAACAAGTAAATGTTGTCTCAACCAGTCACTCAACCCATCAACAAGAGAAAGATGAAGTTGCCTTCATGACCAAGGTCAAAAATTTGCAGGATATCAATTCTTGGTACTTGAACGTCGGAGCAACTCAACACATGACTCACCATCAATATTAAAGCTACAAGCCTTTCACACCCATTCTAAAATTGTACAACTTGGAGATAACTCATCTCATTTCATCAAAGATAAAGGAACAATCAGGGCCGAATTTTAGAATGGTGAAGTTAAGTTGTTGTACAATGTTCTATATTTTTTGAACCTTACCAAAAATATGTTTTCTATAAGCATAATCATTGATTCAGGTCATAGGGTCAAATTTGACACAAAAGGATGCACCATTCATAACAAGTCTAGGAAAGTTTTAGCTTTCAGTAGACATTGTGGCTATCTTTATAATCTTAGTCACTGCTTTTCTACGAATAGTCAAGCTCTTCATACTTCTACTTTTGAATATACGAATATGTTGTGGCACTTTAGATTAGGCCATTTAAACTTTAATAGTATTCAACAAATGTCAAATCATAATCTAGTTCAAGATCTTCCTTCCATTAGTAAATCCAATACTCCTTGTAAAAGTTGTATTATCAACAAGCATGCTAGAAGTCCATTTATTTCCGATTCTATTCATACTTCTAGAGATTTGTTAGATCTTGTACATAGTGACATTTGTGGACCTATGTAGACCACTTCCACAGGGGAGCTATTTATTTTATGACTTTTATTAATGACTTTTCTCGGAGAATTGCTACTTATTTTTTGAAGAACAAATCCGAGGCTTTCAAATTCTTCAAGCACTTCAAGGCATCTATAGAAAATCAGACCTAGAAGAAAATAAAAACTCTACGTACTGATGAAGGGGGAGAATACATCTCCACCGAGTTCAAAGAATTCTACAAGGCCAGTGGAATACATCAACAATACACCACTAGCTACTCACCACAGTCCAATGGAGTAGCAAAAAGAAAGAACCAGACACTTATTGAGAGTGCCAAAAGCATGATGGCCCATGCTTCTCTTCCAAAGAAATTTTGGGTAGAAGCTATCACTATAGCTGCCTATTTGCAAAATTGATCCATCACTAAGGCCTTGAATGGCAAGACACTTTATGAGGTGTGGAATGGATCAAAATTATCACTCAAACATATTTCAATGTTTGGTTGCATTGCCTATGCTCAGATCCCTGAAGATCTAAGAAAGAAACTGGATGACAAAAGCAGAAAATTGATTTTCATTGGCTATGCCCCAGACCACAAGGCATACAAGCTCTACAATCTGGACACTTAGAAGGCCTTCACAAGTAGAGATGTTATTTTTTTGGAAGAACAATTTTTTGACCACAAGGGAAAAGCTCCAACAAAATCTGACCCAAGGGTCGAACAATAGAAAATCGATACTGACTCGGATAGTGAGTCAAAACCTCAACGGGTCAAACAACACCAGAGGGTCAAAATTCAACCCAGAATATTGAATTAATCCCAACAGTCTCCATCCCGATTAATGGATGATCTGGCTTGCTACTTTGTGTAGGAACATGAACACTATCTTTGAGGCAATGTCAACACCTGATGCTGATGAGTGGAAAGTTGCAATGGACTCAAAATTCGGTTCTATGATCGAGAATCAAACGTGGACTATAACTGAGATGCCAAAGGGTCGAACTCCTATTCCATGAAAATGGATATTCAAAATGAAGTATGATACTGAAGGAAAATTAGATCGATACAAGGCCAAACTGGTTGCCAAGGGTTTTTCTGAGACCTTCAGCCCAATAGTCAAGCATGCTTCAATATATTTATTACTCTCCTATGCAGCTGCAACCGACCTTGAAGTTCACCAAATGAATCTCCAAATTACTTTCCTCAATGGAACCATTGAAGGAGAAATTTATATGTCACAACCAGAGGGATACGAGCTGAAGGGTAAGGAGCACCTAGTGTGCAAAATTCGCAAAGCTTTGTATGTTCTGAAACAGTCTCCAAGAGCTTGGTTTTAGAAAATTAATACATTTTTAATCAAGAATGAATTCATTCAAAACTCGACAGACTCGAATGTCTATTTCAAGTCTATATCGGATTCTTTCATTCTCAGTACTCTTTATGTAGATGATATTTTACTGTTCAGTAACAATATGAATTTGTTGAAGGATACCAAATGCATGTTAGCACAAGAATACAAGATGATTGATATGGGTTCTATTGTCTCGAAATTTAGATCTTTTGAATTCGACCTAGTAGACAGATTTTCATCAGTCAACAGAGATATCTCACTAATGTGCTAGAAAATTATGGAATGGCCGATTGCAAACCGAGTCACTTCCTGTGAGAGATTTCAACTAGTTTAGTCTAGTTTAGTCACATTTTCGTAAATTGTCAATAAGAGGCCAAAACTCATTTTAGACTTAGAGATAAACTTTTTGAAGTTATATTAGTTTAAAGTACATTCAATAAACACTTTTGGAAAGTGTGGGAAAGTTGGTAGTCGAGTTTGAGAGAGATTCAAATTTGAACTTTGGGTACATTGAATCTAGACCCAAAAATAGTAGGGTTTACATTTTGGAGGGAAAGCCAAGTGGCCAAATAGGTTTTGAAAACTCTATAAAAGGATGTAACTCGTGGAGAGACACATCTTCTCTCTTCTCTCTCTCATTTCATCATTATACATGGTCCTCTTTGGGTTCTACTATCATTGGTGCACTATCTTGGTGTTATCTTGCAATTCTATGTGTAGAATGATCATTTATTGCTATTTTTGGTTCCACACATGTGATATATAGTAGGGTACTGTAATTGTATGGACAGCAAACATATTTTATGTTTTGGTTCATGTTTGATCAATATCTCTTAGATTTTGCATCTCATTTTGTATGTAGATGCTGATTTTTCTACATTGGCAAGATTGTTGGTTTGCTCCTTATTGTAACCAAAGATTTGGGACATGGATTGGATCTTGAATGATCTGAAATCCTTCACATGGTATCAGAGCTCTTGTGTTTCAGGTTATGAAAGGATCAGCCATCTTTAGCAAGGATTTTGGAGGAGTTACCAATGCTAGAGCATGCTAGATTGATCTCTACTAAAAAATTAGCATTTTTGCATGTGTAGAATTGATCTTTTGTAGGTCAAAACTCAATATAGGGTTATATACTTGATCAATTCCGATTTCACACTTGGATTACTTGAACTAGATGATTTTTGGTGCATTAGGAGGTCTCTATTGGAGTCTACAAGAAGATATATCAAGTTTCTAGAAAGTGCATGTAGAATTTGAGATATTCAATTTTTTGTGATTTTGTCAAAACCCTAATTTTGATCGGATCTCTAGTTTGTGAGGTTACTGAACTTCATTTGAGTGTGTTTCATTCTTAGGAAGTGGCAAGAATCATTATATTGAGGATAGATCATAGGTTGATCAAGATTTCACTATTCTATGTGTTGATTTTCTAGTTAGAAGTGCTAGAAGAGATTTGAGAGGTTCCATATTTTTGTGATTTCTTCTTGAGTTCATTTGTTGAAATTCAAGAGAGTTCTTTGTGCATTGGAACAGGTTGAAAGAATAAGATCAGGTCATTTCAACATGGCTACAAGTGGTGGATTTATGTTGGAGAGCAATGATAGGCTTACCTCAATCAACTATTCTACTTGGAAGGTGAGGATGGAGTCCTTATTGGAGATGAATGAGTTGATGGAGATTGTTGCAGGTGTGGAGGAGAGACCTCAAGCACCTCAAGATCAAGTGAGGTATGACAAGAGAGCAAAGAAAGCTCTACACATGATCAAGATGAATGTTACCAATGATCATCTTTGGAGGTTTGGGAAGCTTTGAAGAAGCTTTATGAATCCAAGTCTACATCAAGAGTGCTTATTCTTAGAAGGAAAATCTTTCAAAGTTTGCAAAAGAAGGAAGAGAGTACTCATGCTTTTGTTTTGAGGGTTAAGGCATTCAATGATGAGTTAGCATGTATTGATGAAAGCATTAAGGAGGTAGAGCTTGTTCAAGTTATACTTAATGGCTTGTTGGATGATCATGCTAACCTTGTTCGAAGTTTTGCTATTCAAAAGACTTTGCCAAGTATTGTGGATTTGCAAGAGATCTTGGTGAATGAGGAGTATAGGCTTCAATCAAGAGGAGGTGGATCTACATCAACATCTCATTATGAAGAGGATGCTATATTCATCAAAGGCAAGTTCAAGGGAAAAGACAAAGGCAAGTGGTCTAAAGGGCAAGATCAAGGTGAGACTTCTTCTTTTGGCAAAAAGAAAGATAAGTCTAAGTTGAAATGCTTTTATTGTGGAATCAAAGGGCATTTTGCAAATGAATGTTTGAAGAAGCAAAGAGATGAAGGTAGCAAGCAAATCAACTTTACTACTAATGATGAGGGTCTAGGTGGTGCTGATTCTCTTTTGATGTGTTCTTCAAGTCCAGTATCAAGTGAAGGTGACAAAGATTCATGGTGGATTGATAGTGGAGCTAGCTCACACATGACTAGTCACAAGGAGTTCTTTACTTCTTTGGTCACTTATGATGGAGCCAAGAAAGCAATTCACATGGCCAATGGTGGTGAGTGTGTGATTGAAGTCCAATTCCTATTTGTCTCTCTACTAATAGGAAAGCAAGACTTGATGGTGTTCTTTACATTCCTTCACTTTCAAAGAATTTGCTAAGTGTTGGTCAAATGATAAAGAAAGGATACATGGTAAAGTTTGGTGGTGATGCTTGTTTCATTACAAAGGAAGAAATCTTGGTTGCTAGGGGCAATAGACAAGGTAGACTTTTCAAGCTTGATGCTTTTGTTATGGCTAACAAAAAGGATGGAATGGATAAGAAGATTGGTCTCAACTTTCCAAAGTTACCTTTTAGCATCAATAAGATTGGTGGATCTTATGCAAAGTCTAACAAGCTTCCTTATGCTAGATCTAGGTCAAGATCTAATATGCTTCTTGGAGATGTTCATCTTTGTGCTAACTTGGCTAGTCTTGAGGATAATGATGGTGTTTCAATGGTTCTTCATGGCAAGTGCAAGCATGCAAAAGGTAAGGAAAGAGCTAACTTCATCAATGGAGGTGAAGGTTCTTCCTTGGAAAAGATTGTTGTTAATGATTTCTTTGATCATATGGAAAAGGATGTTGCTAGGTGCATGCATGAAGGAGGTGGTTCTTCTACATTCTTTTGTTATGATTCCAAGAAAGTCATTTTTCCAGCAAGTGGAGTCACATGTCTTCATAAAGAGAGTACGTCAAATGGTTCTATCAAGAGGCTTGGTGAGGAAGATAGTCACAAGTCAAGAAGAAGAGAAGTATGTGAAGAGTTCAATGTAGGATGTACTTTGAATGATGTCATTGTGAATGATAGTGAGGAAGAATCATTATCATATGAGTCATTACCTAAAACATTGAGTAGAAGTTCTTGTTTGAAAAAAGAGAGTACTTCAATCATCCTTATGTTGAAGGTACTAATCATTTTTTCATGGCTTCTAATGTTTTTGAGGTTTCTACTTCTTATGATGCAATCATTGAGAGGGAGTCTTTTGAAGGGAAGAGCAATGGAAGATTGGTTCTTGGGAAGATCCAAGGCATGGATCTCACATCTCTTCATCAACTCAAAGGATTCTATGATTGTGAATTGATCACTCATGATCGAGATAGCAAAAGGTTGGTTGGAGAAGACTACATGGAACAAATCGAGAGGCAATTTCTTCAAGACAAGGGAGATCTCATTGGTGAGCTTATTGAGGTTTTGTATGAACTCAAGAGGGCTGAATTTCTTAGGTTTGATACTCATCTTCACCTACTCTACTTCATGTTGGATGGAAAGTTTGGAATCTATCTTTTGATTTATGATGGTGACATTGGTAACATTGTTTTCACTAACCTTTGTGGAAATTCGAGATCAAGCATTGATGAGATCTTGTTGGATCTAGATCATATGTTTGAGAGGGAGTATTTTCAGAGATTCAGGTCTGAAGATATTCATATCTTTGATATCTTTGATGATCAAGAGAAAGGTAAGCAAGTGGAAGCGACACACTTTGCTTTATTCACATGTTTTGAAGGATTTTCTTGTGTAGATGATGCTATGCAAGTGGATATTGGTTCTCATGTTTTTCATAATGGAAAAGAAAGTAATGGATCTGGAAAACAAAGTTTGTTCAATGACTTTGATGATCAAGAGGAAGATCAAGAGGTTGGTCTCAAAGGGCTTCAACAACACAAAAGGAAATGTGGCAATTTGGAGCTAGTCAAGAGCATCAAAGGAAGGTTATTTGGCAAAGATGTTATGGATCTGTTTTTGAAGCTTATTAAAGACTCAAGTAAGGTCAAAGGAGCAGCAAGGAAGTGTCGTTTAGGTTTACTTTACTTGTTCTATCTCATGTTTGAGCTATTTCATGTGGATGTGTGCAAATTGTCAAGATATGGACAAACTAGCTACATTGTCTTGCAATATCTTATTGTTGGAGTTGTACTAGCATTCTTGGCTGGTTTTTCTGATGGAAATGAGGCTAATGGAGGCTCATTATATCAATCATCCATGATCAAGTTCTCAAGTGTTGAGCTACTTGGTGCGAATACTTGGAGATTGTCAATTTTTGGTGAATTCATGGTCATTTTCTTGTGTCAAGTAGATCTTGAAGATGGACTAGTGCAACCTACTCAGTTTATGGAGTCATGTGGTGATGGATTTGCATCATTAATGTACTCACCTACTCATGGATTTCCAAGGTTTGATGGTTTCTTGTGGCAAGATGGAGATGGAGACTCATTCATGGAGTTTTATGGTGAAGACATATCAAGAAAGGACAAAGTTGGAGGAGACAAGCAAGAAAATGGTCATCACTCACATTTTTTGTTTGGTTGTTGTAATTTTCCAGAGAGTACAAAGTTTGAAACATGGAGGAATCATTTCATTCACATTCTATTTGGTTCTTCATGTTCTAGTTATATCTTGATGTGCAAAATTGATGTAAGAAATAGTGAAGCATCCAATTTGGACACTATTCTCTATATCAATTATGAAAGATACTTTAGAACCTTAGAAAGAAGATCTATACTTAGGATGGAGATCATTCTAAAGTTGAATCAAAGTTCTATTGTCAAAACTATGCCAAAACTAGTTGAAGAGGGAGTGTGAGAGATTTCAACTAGTTTAGTCTAGTTTAGTCACATTTTCGTAAATTGTCAATAAGAGGCCAAAACTCATTTTAGACTTAGAGATAAACCTTTTGAAGTTATATTAGTTTAAAATACATTCAATAAACACTTTTGGAAAGTGTGGAAAAGTTGGTAGTCGAGTTTGAGAGAGATTCAAATTTGAACTTTGGGTACATTGAATCTAGACCCAAAAATAGTAGGGTTTACATTTTGGAGGGAAAGCCAAGTGGCCAAATAGGTTTTGGAAACTCTATAAAAGGATGTAACTCATGGAGAGACACATCTTCTCTCTTCTCTTTCTCATTTCATCATTATACATGGTTCTCTTTGGGTTTTACTATCATTGGTGCCCTATCTTGGTGTTATCTTGCAATTCTATGTGTAGAATGATCATTTATTGCTATTTTCGGTTCCACACGTGTGAAATATAGTAGGGTACCATAATTGTACGGACAACAAACATATTTTATGTTTTGGTTCATGTTTGATCAATATCTCTTAGAGTTTGCATCTCATTTTGTATGTAGATGCTGATTTTTCTACATTGGCAGGATTGTTGGTTTGCTCCTTATTGTAACCAAAGATTTAGGACATGGATTGGATCTTGAATTATCTGAAATCCTTCACACTTCCCACTCGACCTTGGATTGAAGCTGTCAAAGGAGCAATGTCCAAAATCCGAGTCAGAGAAGGAGAAAATAAAGTAGTATCCATTTCACTCCGTCATTGGGTCACTTATGTATGCTATGCTCTGCACTCAACCCGACCTTGCTTACTCAATCAGCTCTCTCAACCAATTCCTATCAAATCTGGGTCCAGTACATTGGAAGGCCCTCATGAAGGTCATGAAATATGTCCAAGCAACAAAACATCTCAGCATTTGTTATGGAGTCAACCAAACTACCAATATTCTAATAGGGTACACAGATGCAGATTGGGCAGGAGATATTGATACAAGACCTCAGGATTTGTATTCTTGTTCAATCAAGGTCCAATTTCATGGAATAGCCAAAAATAGATCTCAGTAGCATCATCTTCAATAGAATCGGAATATATAGCTACCACAAATGCTACCAAGGAGGCAATTCGGCTGATAAACCTACTTGTAGATATCAAACTTGTTCAGTCACATCCGACTACCATTTATTGTGACAACCAAAGTACTATTACACTATCTCTGAATCTGAAATTTCATTATCGAAGAAAGCATATCAAAATCAGGTATCACTACCTTAGAGAAAAAGTGCAAAGCAAATAAATTTCTTTGGTTTACTTCAAGACAGATTTACAAGCAATAGATTACTTCACCAAGGCATTATCAAAGGAGCACCATCTTAGATTAAACAATTTGCTAGTAAATCTGAAGGTCAAAATTTTTCAGGATCCACATTAAGGGGGAGTGTTGGATCTCAATGCTCAGGCTAAAATATGTTGATAATGGGAATTCTGAAAACCCATTGTATATACTTATTCTTGGAAAAAAAAAAAACAAACAAGGGCCAAAATTTTTTCCGACCCAACGTTAGTCCTACAAAGAAAATTTTTTTGACCCTGGGTCGACAGGTCAAATCGGGTCTAACTTTTTCGACCCTAGTTCACTGTATGTTTTTCAACCCAGTATATATTTCTGACCCTTTGTAAAATCTGATACTGTCAACTCAAAAATTTGACCCACGTTGCGACTTTGGCAGTCCGCCTACTCTTGTACATACATTTAATGTAAAATGACCTATCTTTCAATGTACTGATCGACTGACATCCAATCATTACTGTAGATCTACAATGAAGTCATCATCTTGATCATGTTATCATCCTGTAGGCAATTTTAGTCATGGTAGTGGATTTTAATCTCTTAATGAGGTTGTAGCATCATCGATCTATCAATTGAAGCATTGTTGTGTCTTACTGTCTCGCGGCCAGCTTCATGCTCCTGTACTCATTTTGATATCTAATCATAGTGTAGTTTTTGTCCACATTGTTGTTGTTCTATTGAGCAATTTTTGATTTATTCATCTTGAATGCTTACTGGTTACTGCTTCACTTCTGATCTTTAACCATCTGCTCACCACTTCCGCTGCTCACCACCTTTCCACTAATTTCCTACATGGTATCAGATTGTCTACAAACTACCATAATGCGAACATTGACTATAGCTGGCCATCGGGTAGGTCTTAAAGCATGCTATAAAGTTAACCATATTCAGAATAATTTCTCGTGCAAAACCTTATATAATGTGACGATGACCTTGAACACCATTAAGAATTTCTTATGTGGCATTCTTTATAGAACCCTTTTTGGATCGAGTTCCTTCTTTGCAAAAACTCACAACCAAATATATGAGCAAGAAACCATTTCCTTTATAAAATAAATGGACTTTCTATGCATAATAGTCCATAAAAAAAAAGATGAGCAAACCTATGATAAAAAATTATGAGAAGATAACACGACCCTAGCTAGCCTCAACCCTACCCAATTGGTTACATAAGAATTACATCACAAAACTTGAACTTGGAGAACCATCACTTTTCCTACCTTTGGCTTAATTACGAAGCTTATTCTTGTGCTTATCAAGAGATAAAGAACTACCATGGTCCATGATAGACACTTTAAAGCAACCAAACACCTATCAATCAAACAATCAAGACTGCTTTATTATGCCAAATTTATGTTCCAGCCATATTAAAAAGAAGTGTAAAAAATAACAAAGGTATTACATCAAGAAGAATGGCCAAATAAGGCTAGCCATTTCTTTAATGACACTTTGCTGAAGAATGCAAATTATGAACAAAGCAAACTAATGGCATACATAATGACAAAGAACATCAAATCCAAAGCTTAACCAAACTGCGACAAACCACTACACATAAAAGCTAGATGAATGTATACTTGTAAGTTAGAAAATTCAAATGAGGAAGATGCTAGAAAAATTATGCATCATGATTGATGGTTTAAGCTTGTGGCACATAGCCTAGAAAATAGTATTTCTAATAAAGGTATCAAGTTTTTTAAAGGTGAGAAGAATGTTGTAAACTTGGCTAGGGAGTCCCAAAATGCTCCCAAGGCTCATGTTAGTGACACGACTTCCCATGGATTAACCTTGATGTCCCAAAATAAATCTCCTAAATCAAATCTAGATAAACATGGCTGAGCCATTAGCTTAGAGGTAGGGGTTGAGCTAGCTATGGAGCTTCAATCTAGGGCATATAGTACATGTTGCCTAAAATTTGTCATGGCTCTTGACATTAGTTGGCCAAGAGTCACGGTGGGTGTATTACAGCCCCATGATTATTCTAAGTATGAAAATATATGCAACACAAGAAGGACCTTTGAGTATGTGTGAGAGGAGTCATGAAATATTAAAAAACTTTAGGAAAGTTAGACAGTCAAAAACTTGAAAGCTAGAAAAGCCTTGAGATTTAGTGTCAAATCTCAACTCCTCTTACCATCATAAGCCAGATTATGTGCCTAACTCATGTCGGTGGCCTCAAGGCTAGTCATAGTTCGGATCAAACTCATTGTACTTCAGATCAATCACTAAATTATGCTTTCGCATTGAATCTCAACTCCTCTTAATTACCATTATCAGCCATATTATGCCGAACTCATTGGTGGCCTCAGGACGAATCATATACTAGTTTGGATCAAACTCATAGTACTTCACTATCAATCACTAAAATCTACTTTGGCACGATGAGGCTGATTCCCTTGTAAGTCAATTTCCTTGTCTTGGTCTAGTGGAAAGGAACCATATCTCATGTCCTATTCTTGAATGTTTGGCCAAGGACCTAATATAGAAAATGCTATGCCCATGGGACTGTTCAGTCACTATAGAAGAAGCTATGTCATGAGGCCCATTCAAGACTTTGCCTTGTTGTTGGTAGCTTTTGTGGGATGCTAGGTTGGTTCTGTGCTTAGTCACATAAATGATGTGAGAAATTACTAGGACAATTGTCTTCTAAGTTGGCATTGAGCAAGTATGTGTTGGTTGGATAAGTGAGTAAAGTTAATTCATAGACTCGAGAATCCAAATAAAATTTGATGCCTTTGCAATGTTTGTGTGAGTGAGTGAGAGCGTATGTGTGCATGAGCATGTGCACACTGTGTGTGTGTGTGTGTGTGTGTGTGACTAGGCAAATGATGGCACAATCTTCATCTAATCTTTGTTTCAAGTGAGGAAAAAAAATAAAATACATGAACATTTGTCGTTATCTTTTACCTAATGTTTGAGATGAGACCTTTTACCTAATATTTGAGAAGTGGCCTAAATTGTCCAACTAAATTATTGCCTTAGCATTTCACTGTTCACTCACTTAATTCGACATATTTTGCCTATCTTTTGGGAGTTTCCATTTCTAAAATGGTGGTAAAGATTGAAAGTGCATATTATAATTTAAAAAATCGACTTTCTCAACATAAGATGGTTTACAAATGCTTTACAATTCTCAACAAGTTTGTGAAGAACTTTATGAAGCAAATTACAGCCCACGGAAGAGTCAAAATGTGTGGCCCCTATAGTCCGTTTAGCCATACCATCATTGCCTTTCTGTGTGACATGCACCAGTGCTCACGAAAAACCGACAAATAAAACAACCCAATTGTTGAAATTCAATTTTCACCGCTTCATTTTAGATTTATAGGTTTTTTATATGGCCTAAGTTATAAATTTTAGGTTTTAAGGTTTTATTTTAACCTTTTATCGATTCCGTAATAGTTTTTTGGGTTTTTTACAAGGTTAGTTTGAAATGTTTTTATGCATATCTTTCAATCATTAAAATTTCCATTGCCCAATGTTACTAAAATGCCCTTTTCCCCTACATTGGCAACATTGTCATTGCAAACTTCATAATGGATGTGGCGTCGTAGCATACAAAGTGTGGTGACTTTCTCTCTCACGTGAAGCCAACTTTTGCACATGCAGCTCATCGATGAAGCTGGAGAGAGTATAGACTCTCGAGCTGCGAGCACTAGAATTCAACAGCTTCACATAGGATTCCTTCAAACTCACTCGACGAGGAATCCTTTTCGTGGTGGACCATGGACACTGGATTCCACCCAGTTATTTACGCACATCTAGGCTGATCACGAGACAGCCCATCAATGATATCCTCCACCACCTACAAGAACAACTTTGAAATCGATGTCGTCTTTTTATCGATGCCCAAAAACAAGAAGGCTTCAGCAGATACCCGGCAAGAAATCCAATCAGTCTTTCCAATCTTTGTAATCCCGAGAGAGGGAGCGAGAGCTGTGTAAGTACACGACAACAGCCAGAGTGACAAGTCACAACCAACAAGCTTCAAGCATCAATGCCATCCATTCCGCCATCACTAATGTATCCCACCCATGGACATTGACCAGAATCCTGGTCTCAGAAACGAAGTTAAGCATTGCACGTTTTCCTATGATATGCGATAACAAAGGTTTCAAGATGAGACTCTGGAGAATCCCCTGAAGTTTAGAATAGAGCTGCTTGCTGTGCTTTTATCTGCAAGGTAAGATTCGAGTCACGCGCTGACTCCGACTAGGGAGGATGCAGGGATGGATTGATCATGGATTTGGATGACTTGGAAGCCAATTTGCAACGCTAGCTGCCATACACGGCACATGTTGCAGAAGCTATGGCGTTTACACTAGAAATCAAAGTGCACACAATTGTAGGAGGAAATCAAAACAGGAGACAAATTCATCTGGAAAGTGGAACCCACAATTTGCCAATTGCACAATGCGAAGGCAAATGCGAGATATAGATTCATAGGCATCCGTGACTTAGAATAGAAAATGCATACTCAACACATAGGTACGACAATGCTTAGGAATCAGAATAGTATTATCACGAAGAACGAAACTTGAAAGGGTACAGAAGATGTCAAGCAAGCAACGTGGTGTTGAGGAGTGAGAGTCGGTGAGACGTGACACTCCGTTGTCGATTTAGCGATGCACAACATAGGCACACAAAGAGAAAGTGACGCACAGTGTCAGAGAAGGAGAGGCACCAACCAGCACGTAGCGTGCAGTGGGCGTCTGACTTCAATCCCGACCGTCAAGATTGTCAACTTCAAACATGAAACCACAATCCCTCAATTCCTACATTATATCAATTCTTCATAGCAATAGCCTATAGCAAAGCACCTACTTTTGGCTTTAACTACCCTACACCTGGGTTTCCTCGAAACAGTCTTGTACAAATCAATTCAATATGGGATGCTTTAATGAGAACTGAAAATTTAAAATTCAAAATTTACATCTAAAAATTAGTGAAGGTTTGGCATAAAGCTCATTGAATGTTGAGAGGATAAATTTTTCAAAATCTGCTTTTGTATAGGGATAACCCCATCACCACCAAGCATTCCTAAAGAGACAAGTGTTCTCAAATACATTGGTGCCTGAAACCTGAAAACTCTAAAATTCAGCGTTGAGCCCGTAAGTTTATGACATAATTAATCGATCCTTAAGTAAGTATTGACAATTGGAGGTGTGGATAGAATAGGCAGCTCTCTTCAGAATTGTGATTCTAGTCAACTTCTAAACATCAACCAAACAACCGACCAACCTACCCTAGTAGATGAAGAACTTCTTTTTGGGCTTTTGACAAATCAAGAATTAGACAAAGCATACTTGCATATAAATCATACCAATAATAGCTTGCTAGAAAGTCAATTTCACAAAAAAAAATCATATGCAAGATTGTTCTAGAAAACAAGTCAGTATTCGATGCATTGAGAAGAAATTTTTTAAAAAGTCAAATGCAAGAAAAGATGAGAGAGAAAGAGAGAGAGAGAGAGAGAGAGAGAGAGAGAGAGAGAGATTCTCACTAAAATAAAACAAATCTCAAACATTTGAAGTCAAATTGGTCTATGGGCTACTATAGACTTAATGAAGACATTTAAATATGATAACAATTTATATTGATGAAATTCCAAAAAATATACAAGCTATCCCAACAATTGAGAACTTGGTGCAACGACTGCTACTTTTTTTCAAAAGTCACAGAAGTACTCATTGTTACCCTATTCAAAAGTTTTATAGTAACTTTCTATCATGTGATGATTTTCTATCAATTTAGAATATAGTCCAATTAGGTATAAAATAATCATTCATAAAACAAATTTGCACCATCTAGGGCAGATGGAAGCATATTTTTACATTTATTTTTTTTTACAGAGTCTAACAATTATCTAGATCTTTTTGAGTTTAGTGGGCTTAATCTTGCATAGGCATTTCTTGGCCACCAAAATGCCATCTTCATGGCCAATCGGTCCACTAACATTTTGGGATACTTTGCAACAATTCAATAGTTTGGCTGGTACAAAAAATTGACAATTAAACTCTTTAATTCATGTTTAGTGTGGACACCGTAATGTTGAAGTTTTGCCAGAGCTTGTATGATACTTAAATATTTGAGCATCAAAAGTCAATTATCAAACTGAAGGAGAACTTAGAATTTTGGTGAAAACATTGAATTCAGAATCTTGAATCAAATTAGAACCAAAGCAAACGAGCTACAAAAGCTACATGTATTATAGCAAGATAAAGTAAAGCCATCCATGAAGAAGTTATGGTAGTACCTCCATGTAGTCGTTGCACCCTGTTCGCTACCCACCACTGATTGCATTCAAGGGATTTGCAAAGTGTGTGTGTGTGTGTGTGTGTGTGTGTGTGTGTGTGTGTGCACGCGCACGCGTACACATTTGTGGATGTGTTGAGAGAGAGAGAGAGAGAGAGAGAGAGAGAGAGAGAGAGAGAGAGAGAGAGAGAGAGAGAGAGAGAGAGAGAGAGAGATGACTTGAACTTGGCCCAAATAAATAACTTTTAACCTTAGTCAATTTTAGCAAGTTGGCAAACATGTTGTCCATAGACATAATGATCTTCTAATTATGAACAAATTGGCCTCACAAGTGTCTCGTGCTCATATGTTTCGAGTTTAGATGTCGTCTTGGTTATGGACTATTGTTTCTCACAAAAGTTTTGTGTATCATTGAAATACCCCAAATTAAGACTATATTCTTTATAAATTATTGCTCTTGTATGTCCTCATTTGTTTGTGTGGTGGATTGAAGTTGAATTCCTAACTTCAACTAGAGTCTAATGTTTTATATCAATATACTAAAGTTGAAGTTTTATCTTGTCAAGAATTAGATATGCAACATCAAACATTCACCATAAGCAATCACCACAAGAAGGCGGAAGAAGAACATGCTTTGTCACTCTATCACACTAACTCATACAGAATGTAAAATGTACAAATAAACCCTGAACCCCTGATAGAGAGAGAAAACCTACGAGTAGACTAATAGACTAGCCTACGGCTAATGACAGCTGGTCATAGCTATCAACATTAATGTACCTCGTAAACAGTAACAATGAAGTTTATCATTGATTTATAACACTCTCCCTCAATGATAAAATTACATTCTTCTATTCCTTATAGAGTACGAAACCTCTCAAATTTACATCTACCTAATGACTTAGTAAAAATATCTGCCATTTGATCTTCAAATTTACAAAAAACAAGATCAATGGCTCCATCAAGAATTTTCTCTCAAACAAAATGGTAGGGTATTTCGATGTGCTTGGTTCGAGCATGTAGAACTGGATTTTTGGCAAGGTGAATGCAACTTTGATTATCGCAAGATATAGTAGTCACATCCACCTGTGGTTGACCTAAATCCACAAGCAATATTCGTAACCATGCCGCTTCTTGTGTAGCATTGTTGAGTGCTCGATATTCAGCTTTCGTCGATGATAAGGCTACTGTAGGTTGCTTTATGCTGCTCCATGAAATTGCAGCTGTACCATAACTGAATGTATGACCACTGGTAGATCTTTTGTCATCAATATTATCTGTCCAATCGACATCTGTATAACCTACCAACATTGGCGCTTTAGGCTGATCATACTTCAAACCAAAATTCAATGTCCCCCGAATGTATTTGAGAATACGTTTAACAGACTTCCAATGTGCTTGACTAGAATCTTGCATACATTGACTAACAACACCAACAACATAAGAAATATCAGATAGTGTGTGTGTCAAATAAATCAAACTACCCACCAGTTGTCCATACAAATAAGCATCCACTTTCTCAGATTCATCATATGCAGTAAGCTTCATGTTGACATCCATAGGTATACTCAAAGGCTTACAATCCTACATATTGAACTTATAAAGCAAATCTCGTGCATATTTGCTTTGTGTAAGAAAGACCATGTCTTCCTTTTGCCATACTTCAATGCCAAGACAATAGTGCATCAATCCTAGATCACTCATGTCAAAAGCATTGAAAAGATCTGATTTTATTTCATCAATTAAGCTCTCATTACTTCCTGTAATAATCAAATCATCCACGTACAACACAATGAACACTATATCTGAGTCTTGCCTTAGAATGTAAAGATTAGGATCAGCATCACTCTTTACCATTCCCCTTCACTTGAAGTGTTCATCAATGCAAGAGTACCATGCCCGTGGTGCTTGCTTCAATCCATAAATGGCTTTGTTGAGCTTACAAACGAGATGCTCTCTCCCTCGCTCAACAAAACCTTGAGAGGTTGTACTAAGTACACCTCTTCATCTAGCACTCCATTAAGAAAAGCAGATTTAACGTCCATTTGTTGGATCTTCCAACTATAGAAAACAGAAATAGCAATGATAGAACGTATAGTTACCATCTTAGCTACAGGTGCGAAGGTTTCTTCAAAATCCATACCTTCCTACTGTTCAAATCCTCTCGCAACCAACCGTGCTTTGTACTTGTTGAGTTGCCCATCAGCTCCATATTTGATCTTGTATATCCATTTGCAAGGATAGGCATCTTACCATCAGGTAGCTCAACCAAGTTCCACGTCCTATTTTTCGTTAGAGTTTCCATTTTTCAATTCCATAGCTTCACGCCACTCCTTGTGCTCCTTTGCTTTATCAAAAGTTTTTGGTTCTTGAGCCTTGAGCACAGAACTCATTAGGGCTAGATTCATCTCTAATCTTGCAGGAGGTTTTCGATCTCTACTTGATCTTCTAAGCTCCCCTGCTCACTTGATTCGAGAGTATCTCCCTTATTAACATCACTTGTTACTGACAAGTACCACTTAGGCACTCTCCTAGGAATCTCATTATTGACCCTGTCTTTTTCCATTGGCTCTTCCATATCAACACCAACTTCTTCCTTCACTTGCACTTTAGCTTTATCATCAAAGGGATCAATTGTCAATTTTATTTGGTCATTTTGACCCATCTCATCAAAATTAGCATCTCTAGAAATCACGATCTTTTGTACATCTGTGTCATACATCCTGTATGCCTTGGCTCTTTCATCATATCCAAGGAAAATACACTTAACAGCTTTTGCATCCAGCTTCTTTCATTTTTCATCAGGTACATGAGCGTAAGCATCACAACCAAATACTCGTAAATGAGAAACATTAGGTTTCTTTCCAGTAAAAGCTTCATAAGGTGTCTTACCCTCCACGGACTTCGTAGGACACCGATTCAAGATATGAGTAGTTGTGTTGCATGCTTCTTCCCAAAAAGTATTTGGCAAACCCTTGCTCTTAAGCATTTCCCTAGCCATCTCCACAATGGATCTATTTTTCCGTTCTGCAACTCCGTTCTATTGTGGTGAATAGGGTGTAGTGGTTTGTCTCTTGATCCCCTGATCCTTGCAAAAGTTTATAAACTCTATTGAAAAATACTCATCGCCATCATCTGATCTGAGGGTCTTAATATAACAACCTGTTTATTTCTCAACTAGAGCCTTAAACTCTCTAAACTTGGCAAAAGCATCAGATTTCTTGCTTATGAAATAAATCCAGATATGTCTACTATAGTCATCAATGAATGTGAGGAAATAGTAACAACCACTAATGGACCTAGGTTGTATTGATCCACACAGATCACTATGAACAAGATCAAGAATGCCATTGGCTCTTCTTGCTCCATCTTTGGGAAATCTCTCTCTCTATGTTGTTTTCCCAAATTGCAACCCTCACAAATTTTTCCTTCAAAAGAGATATCAGGCAATCCAACAACTAGATTACCTCTTTTAAGAATTTGCAAGCTTTGAGCACTGATATGACCAAACCTTTGATGCCAAAGGTCACTTCGACTATCAACAGTGCTTACCATAGCTTGAGTAAAAGATCTCGCATTCAATTTGTAGAGTCAATTCTCGTTGACTCTAGCTCCTGTAGCAATCACTTTGTAGTGATTCTTGATTTCTTTGACAATACATTTGTCACTATCAAACTCAACCTTGAGTTGTTGATCAGCCATCGTCCCAACAGATAGTAGATTGTTAGCTAAGCCAGGTACATATTGCACATTGCTTATTTGCTTTATTTTCCCGCTGGCTAACTTCACTGGTACCACTCCAAGTCCTTTAACAGATAGCAATTTGCCATCAGCTTGTCCAACTTCATCACCAATGTCAGTTTTCTTGAGTTCTTAAAACCACACTTTCCTTGAAGTCATGTGCTTGGATGCACCACTATCAATGTACCATGTATCCTTGGCTTCATCACTTGTCATTAATGCTGTAATGAACAATTTTGAACTCTCACCAGTATCATCTTCATATTGATCATCATCGTATTGATGTTGATTTAAATAATTGTCTTCATAATAATAGTCATCAAATTGATGTTGATCAACACAATTTCCCGCTTGCCATTTGTCTTTTCTTTGTTCCATCTCCTTCTGTTTCTTGAAGCATTCACGCTCCCAGTGGCCAGGTTTGTTGCAGTACCTACAATTTCCAAGTTTATTTTGTCTTGAATAGCCGCGTCCTTGACATTGGCATTGATTTCAATTGCCTCGATTCGGACTATCATTGACTTGCTTATGAAATTGTTGAAATGATCCCCAGCTTGAGTTTCCTCCTCTCGATTGATACCTTCCACGACCAAATCTTCCACCTCATCCTTTAACTGCAAGAGCTTGATCATAGCTCCTGTTATGATGATTCAAGTTCTCTTGACGTTGCTCTTCTTGCAAAAGCAATCCACCTAGTTCTTCATAGGTTGGAAGATTTTCTCTTGTGGCTATACTCTACACAAACATCTGATGTGACTCACTCAAACTATTCAATCTCAATTGCACGATCTCACGATCTTGTACTCGCTCTCCAACTACTGCTACAAGTCACGGATCTCTTTGATCTTCAGTATGTGATCGGCAATAGTTGCGCCATCATCCATCCACAATGTATGCAACTTCGTCTTCAGAAACAGTATTTGAGATGTATTTGTTGTTTCAAACAATGCCTTCAATGTATCCCATGCTTCTTTTGGTCCTTCTAAATTTGAAATATAGGGAATAATTGCATCTCTAACCGATAAGTTGATGACATTCTGGGCTTTCCGTTTTCTCCTATCAAATGCCCACTGATCTTCTTCAATCACTGACCTTGTCTCTTCACTTGTCACGATCTCCCACAACTCCTTTTCCATCAAAATGTTCTTCAGTTTGAATTTCCAAACTGCATAGTTGCCGGCACCTTCCAATTTGCTTGACTCATTAAGGACACTCTCGCTTAGAGTTGCCATTACTGGATAGATGAGTCTAGCTCAAAAACATTATCACACCACAGAGCTATAAATTTTTGGTTGGACAACCTGATATCGGTACGACGTGTGGGTCCACGACTACTCGGGATTCTCTTTAGCTTGCGCGTGTGGATCCGATATTGGTACAAATATGCGATATTGGTATGACGCGCGGATGGACGACTGCTCCAGATTTTCTTTACCTTTGGCGTGTCGCTCCAATATTGGTACTGATATGTGATATCGGTATGACGTGTGGATGTACAACTGCTCTTGGTTTTCTTTACCTCTGGCGTGTCGATTCGATATTGGTATGGACAAGATGAAAAGTAGAGCCCTAGCCTTTTGGATGCCTCCGGGACTGTGCTTTTCACAACAACTAGGAAATACTATAAAAACTCTCCACTCAACAGATTTTCAACTTGTTTGATGCTGCCCTGGCTTTTCTGATGCCTTCAAGACTGTGTCTTTGTTCCCCACTGATGATTCTGAGCTCCAAACCTGCAAAGTACACGAAAGAAGGATTTCTTCCAGCCGTTTTTATCTCTCCAAGCTTTCACCTCCCGTGAAGGACTTTCTCACTTCGTTGCAGAGCTTGTGACAAGCTGTATCCACTGATCAGGCACACAAGACTATTGCTGCTCTGATACCAAGTCAAGAATTAGATATGCAACATCAAGCATTCACCATAAGCAATCATTACAAGAAGGCAGGAGAAGAACACGCACTGTCACTCTATCACACTAACTCATATAGAATGTAAAATGTGCAAATAAACCCTGAACCCTTGATAGAGAGAGAAAACCTACGAGTAGACTAATAGACTAGCCTATGGCTAATGACAGCTGGTCACAACTGTCAACATTAATGTACCTCGTAAACAGTAACAATGAAGTTTATCATTGATTTCTAACATATCTTTGGCCCAAAGGCTATTTATAGTGACTTCAAAGGAAATACACAAGATTTTGAGACTTAATTTCAATAGATAGTAGGTGCTTATGTTTGATGGCACATCATTCTAAAGGCACATGCAATGATTTACTTCATGCATGAATATTTTGTTTGAGTTTCAATCTAGTACAGGTTGCTACATATGCAAAATTAATTATACTTGAGGATATACTAATTAGTCTCTAGTAATAGCTTATTGTATTCAACAACAAGAACTACTTTCTTGTTTGGGAGGGGTGGCACATGAAGGTACTTATCTATTAGGTTCTTTGCATTGTGTACTTGACCTTTCATCTCTTATGGCGCCATGCCAGATCGGGGGTCCCGATGTGGGTGACTTCCCTCCGCGCCAGCCGCCCGACATACATCAAACTTAACCAACTCGAAGCTTCATTACAAACGAGTAACATCCATTCCAAGCAAGCGGTCTGACTTACATCAGACTTAACCAATTGAAAGCTTCGTCACGAGCGCTGGAAGCCAACCTGGCGCCACGCCAGACTAGATAGCCATAAACAGGTAACTTCCACCCAAGCAAGCCATCCAACTCAACCGACAGGTTAGAGCCCGTTCCCCAAGAGCTTAACCCATTCACATTCATGCAAGGAACACTTAGAACCACAAGCCACGATAGATATGGAGACAACCAGTTCTTGGACCAAATGGTCCCGACAGCATACCGCTGGCGCTACGGACCGAATGGTCCCGACGGCATACCGTTGGCGTCCCGGGATACGACCCTCAGCTATGTGCCAAATTAAAAAGTTTGAAGCGGCCTTACAACTGGCGCTTTTACCGAACACTGAAACCCAGAAGGTAATCATAGTCAGTTTGAGGAAAATCCCACTTTATTGATAAATCTGAGGAGGTTACATATCAAATGTGTGACCGACCCTAGTCTCCAAGGCGCTGGCATGCCAAGGCGAGTGCTAGGACAACATTCCAGCAAGGGAGGCTGAGACTTGGTTGGAGCTCGCCCTGAGTCGGAACCCGCACTCCCCTATAGTATTGGTGGGATTCGCCACCTCCCCTCATACCAAGTACTCTACCCAGGCTGGTAAAGCACGTTTTCTCTCTCTAGAAAGTCATTTTCTCTCTCTAGAATTTATTGATCCGCAGGCTTCCTTTAATCATGCCTAGATCGTGTGAGATGATTGCACATCGATCTGAGCTCTCTGGACTTCGCTAGAACCGATCAAAGATTTTCAGCCATAGGGACTTGGCGCCGGCTGGATTCTGGTCACAGTGGCGCTGGGAACAGTAGGGGCGCTTCTGGCGCCGGGGACAATATTGGCGTCGGTGGCGCCGTAAGTAAGGCTTGTAAAGGTAAGTTTACAACATCCACCCCACCTTTATAAAATCTGATGTCCTCATCAGATGTCAGATTAAAGTAAAGGTGCCTCCCAATTAAGAGTAACTATACATTTGATCTACTTGGCACGATACTCAATTTATTGGCCACTTTTTATTAACATTGAAGCTGGCACACCACAAGTCGGAGGCTCAGCTAAATGTACTAAAAAAGTACTTAACTTGTAGCACCTTGACTCATCAAGTCCCCCGTTCTGCCAACCACCCCGACCGTGGACGCACCCGCGCTTACACTGTGGGCAGCACCTTGCACAACAGTTGTCCTGATGAACCCCAAACAGTGGCCATGCCCGCGAGATCCGCATAGCTGACCGACCAGTCAGCTCTGATACCACATGTAGCGCAGGCATCCCAAAGGGAGTTGGGAACCACGACTTAGCTTCCCAGGCTTCAACTCTTGCCATCCAAACCCAACTGACATACAAGCAGCCAACTCGCCAACAAAGATCAGACTTAACCAGCTTGAAGTTTCAAAACCAACATTGAGATCCAACCTGGCGCCATGCCAGATCGGGGATCCCGATGTGGGTGACTTCCCTCCGTGCCAGCCGCCTGACATACATCAAACTTAACCAACTCGAAGCTTCGTTACAAACGAGTAACATCCATTCCAAGCAAGCAGTCTGACTTACATCAGACTTAACCAGCTGAAAGCTTCCTCATGAGTGCTGGAAGCCAACCTGGCACCACGCCAGACTGGACAGCCATAAACATGTAACTTCCACCCAAGCAAGCCATCCAACTCAGCCGACAGGTTAGAGCCCGTTCCCCAAGAGCTTAACCCATTCACGTTCATGCAAAGAACACTTAGAACCACAAGCCACGACAGATATGGAGACAACCAGTTCTTGGACCAAATGGTCCCGACAGCATACCGCTGGCGCTACGGACCGAATGGTTCCGACGGCATGCCGTTGGCGTCCCGGGATACGACCCTCAGCTATGTGCCAGATTAAAAAGTTTGAAGTGGCCTTACAACTGGCGCTTTTACCGAACACTGAAACCCAGAAGGTAATCATAGTCAATTTGAGGAAAATCCCACTTTATTGATAAATCTGAGAAGGTTACATTTCAAGTGTGTGACCGAACCTAGTCTTCGAGGCGCTGGCATGCCAAGGCGAGTGCCAGGACAACATTCCAGCAAGGGAGGCTGAGACTTGGTTGGAGCTCGCCCTGAGTCGCAACCCGCACTCCCCTATAGTATTGGTGGGATTCGCCACCTCCCCTCATACCAAGTACTCTACCCATGCTGGTAAAGCACATTTTCTCTCTCTAGGATTTTCTATCTCTAGAAAGTCATTTTCTCTCTCTAGAATTTATTGATCCCCAGGCTTCCTCTAATCATGCCTAGATCGTGTGGGGTGATTGCACATCAATTTGAGCTCTCTAGACTTCGCTAGAACCGATGAAAGATTTTCAGCCATAGGAACTTGGCGCTGGCTGGATTCTGGTCACAGTGGTGCCGAGAGCGGCGTTGACACTAGTGGCGTCGGGAGCAGCAGGGGCGCTGCTAGCGTCGGTGGCGCCAGAAGTAAGGCTTGTAAATGTAACTTTACAACACTACTCTAGAATGTTGGATAGTTGGTATCGAGTGCACTTCTGACATCTTATCCTAGGATCATCAAGGACCATATGGATGGAGGATTTCTCAGTGTTCCAAGAGTTGGATACTTCAATGTTGAATGGCACTTAGCAGGTGATTTGAAAACATTGAAATGCATAGATAGTGTCTCTCATGGTGCTACATATAAACATCCTTGTTTGTACTACATGAAAATGGCAGAAAATGTAACTAGAAGTACAAGAATTACTAGAGAAAATGCAGATCCAAACTGGAAGCCTTATTGCCTATTCCCTTCAAAAATGTGCATGTTTGCACTCTTCATGTAGAAGTTAGGATAATAGAGAAGCTCGTTTATATTCATATAGTTTTTGCTTGGAATAGTAAGCCAACATCATCAACGAAGGAAGCTATTAGTCGATTAGAAGATGTTTTATCGAAAGCATGACTTCATATATGGGACATGTCAAAATACAAAAAGATGAATATGCCTACTAATCCAAGCATAGGAGGAGCAAAAGCACATCGATTCCTATCAAACCACACAAGTAAGGCTTCTAATATTTAACACTTAGTCTGGAAAGATATTGTTGCTGCCACTCAGGACTTGGGGGTGACCGACAAAACTAGATTACTGAAAGTTGATGTATGGAGGAAGCTTGACAGTATGATTAAAATATCAAGAAAAGACAAATCTTCTAATATTGATAAGAGAGCTCTACAAAAGACTTGTGTCGATTTTGTTGATGCAGTATCAAAAGCATGGGGAGAAGATCACATCACTTATTACATGGTTAGTATTCATGCTCACAGCTGCTTTGAATTCAACTATATATTTTGATCCAAGCATAAGACTGACATTACGATTTTGACATGTGCAACACATACTAAGAGATCATACATCATTTTTTGCAAACACATATAAAAGCCTAAGTGTCTGGTCATCACAAGGGATGGAGAAGTCACATTGGCAAGCAGGGGCAACATTTCATTGAAATACACAACATGGAGGAACCAATGAAAAACGAAACTATATTTGTCAATTATTTCAGTGGTTCTATCGCAGAGTTCAGATTCGATAGATTACCAAATCTTCAAATTATGACAAATTTAGAAAAGCTTGCAACTCATTGAGCAACAAAGAAGTTAGAAATTTAGAGCAACAAAGATGCTACAAAATTTTATTCATAATATTCAGTATATACAAAGTTTCATTTAGTGGGATCTGATATTTCGTCTTGTCCAATTGTTGTGCTATCATGCAGTAACTCTCTGCTTGCATAAGCATCCAGAAGATGCGCATTGTCCTTGTTACCACTCAATTCTATAAACGTTGCATACAATGAATAATGGGAACTCCTTAATGGTACATTTCCATCTACAAATCCTAATATGTTCAAAACATACAATCTCTTTTAAAAAAATTATTTTATTTGCTTTAGCAAAGTTATGTCCACCTAGTTAATAAGATAAGGCTTTCACAGCCATTATCAGAGTCTCTCCAACTGGACTAAGTTTGGAATGAGCAACACAAATTTCATTTTTCTGAAAGTGCCTCAAGTAGTGGCCAAGACCACTACCCCTGTGGAACGATGATGAATGTTGTCTGAAGCCCCCTTGACTAGTAGCAAAGTCGTCGATCACAAGTGAATTATGCATAACAAAATTGGAGCTCTTAGTTTATAAAATTCAATAGAACACATACATATGATAAACTTACAGTAAAACTGCTAAACTTATGCATTCTTCATTATCTGCTGCAACTAGATCGAGATGATCTATATTGTGACCCCCTATTCAAGAAGAGTCATCTGCAAATTTCACTACCGATGGACGAGGGAATCCCAGTTGGGCCTGGAAGGAAATAAATTTCTCTTCAGATGGCAAAATTTGTTGGCATGATCATGAACATTTGAAAAAGCCATCAACAAACATTCCTCACTAGTCAGAATACCTTCTTCATCATCATAGTCAATGCCCAGCACCATGTCGGTTTTAAAATCAACAAGGTTAGAGAATTCAAAAATGGTGCACAATAGACAAAGAATCTCATCCTCCTGATAATCGAAAAAAACGCACAGATCTGTAGTTGTAATATATGCTTCATTAATATAATATTTCAACAAATCAAAGAAGCATTTGGAATGTACATCAACAATTTTTTTCTCAATATTGGCATTGGAGTCAATGAAGACATCTCTCAACTTATCAGTATCTACACTCATATAGTCAGTGTCTTTATCAGGAGTATCCACCAAGAAATGACTGATATCCTTTATGGAAGGTTTAGTAGTGGAGAATGAAGGGATCTCAGTTTTAGAAATTGATGTATCTAACTCTTCTGGGATCTGCACTAACAAAAAAAACACAAATCTGGTTTGATACTTGCGATAATGATATTTTTGTTTACATATATTACATTAAGTGAAATTCTTAAATTGGTCAAAAATTTTAGTGTACATCTTGTCTAGTTGTTGCTTATAATGTGGAAAACTATCTACAAGGTTAGTGAAATGCATAAACGACAAATTACCCAAAGATATTAGAGGGATATTGATTATATCCCTGAATCTGACATATTGGTCATAAAAAACATTTGGACTCTATTATGTTGTATTGAACACATGTAAAAAAGGCTAGAAGAGGGACTTGAAGTACTCTATGAACTCAGTTATACCAAACTCAGTGAGAAATCTGGACAAGGACTCCCGACTAGGATCAAACGAGGAAGCCATTGCCTAGTATCAGTTTTGTGTGAGAGGGGACTATCCGTGAAAAAAGGAGTACATTATGCATGCACAAAACTGATATGTATGCTCTTGTACACGTGTCGTGTTCTAGGTCACAGCAACGACAAGTCGGGCATGCATAGAACCGATATGACTGAAAATCGAGAAAGAAAGACGAAAAAAATATTTTGGGGATCATGCCCTTTATAGTTGTTTCACACATGCAAGTCAAATGGTCAACCCGACCATGTGTCGGCCTTCGATTGGCTCAAGAACGACCACACGTGCAAAACTACATAGTTTCCAGGTGTCAAGAACTGATTGGTCCATACATGACATGTGTCGAGGTCTCATTGGGCCACTGGACACGCACATGCGAATGCCACATGTTTATCCTTGAGCGGGTTGTATAGAACTCACACATGTGACAACACATGCGACATCTAAGGGCACAAGGTCACAAACATCGAGGTCATTTTCACTTTTTGTTCTTTAGACTTTTGTCACATATCACTTCTTTACGCGTCCCGTTTGCTCCCTCATCGCCTTGTCTCTCTGCATGCGCACAAGAGCGATACTGCGACTGTACATATCGCTTTTGTGCGTCATTACCTCATTTGCCACTTTTTTCTTTCTCGACCCTTGCACAAGACCGATACATCTCTACATATCGCACCTCCGGCAAGCCTAGTTATCCTCCTCTGATCATTGTTACTATAACTCACACAAAAACCCATACTAGCCACATGTCTAGGTCAAATAGAATCTGAGGGATTTTTTTCTCTCCTAGTATTGTGGTCCACGAGTACTCCTGCTATGAATCCACCATGGCAGACTAGGCATAACAAGAGCAGGTGGCTCTCTGAGATTAAGAAATATCAGAGATCCACCTTACTCTTGATACCAAGAGCCTCTTTCTATAGAATTGTCCATCAGATTACTAGGGATAATCTGGACAGTCTTGTTAGGTTCACACCTAGAACACTGCAGTGCTTGCATGAGACTGCAGAAGACTATTGAGCTCTTTTTTTGAAGATTCATTTTTTGAGAGATACTGTAAACTTCACAAGGGTGACTCTCTGCTCCCAGGGA